>CAUYQV010126755.1:0-11582 GCA_963574575.1 Galagoides demidoff | reverse complement strand
GCCGATTGAGCCACAGGTGCCGAGCCACATCAGTTACTTTGCATCCAACCAGAAGAATTACATTTATGTGCCATAAATGGTATTGGGGCAGTCTGACAAGAAGATTGCTTTCTAATTTAAATGGAAAAAAATTAGAGAAATAAAGAGAGGACAGTAAGAGAAGGAAAGAAAACAGTAACTTTGAGCTCCTCCTTCTAATTAAGTTGAACATATATATATTAAAAATTTTCTAAAAAATAATTTAAAGAGGCTCGGCGCCTGTGGCTCAAGCGGCTAAGGTGCCAGCCACATACACCTAAGGTGGTGGGTTCGAATCCCTAGCCCGGGCCCGCCAAACAACAATGATGGCTGCAACCAAAAAATGGCCGGGCGTTGTGGCGGGCGCCTGTAGTCCCAGGTACTTGGGAGGCTGAGGCAGGAGACTCACTTGAGCCCAGGAGTTGGAGGTTGCTATGAGCTGTGATGCCATGGCACTCTACCCAGGGGGATAGCTTGAGGCTCTGTCTCCAAAAAAGAAAAAAAAAAAAAATAATTTAAAGATAAAAATACATTATACTACTAGCTCTATATTAATTCTTTTCTTTCTTTCTTTTTTTTGAGACAGAGCCTCAAGCTGTCATCCTGGGTAGTGCACTGTGGCATCACAGCTCACAGCAACCTCCAATTCCTGGGCTTAAGCGTTTCTCTTTCCCCAGCCTCCCAAGTAGCTGGGACTATAGGCCCTGCCACAACACCTGGCCATTTTTTGGTTGCAATTGTCACTGTTGTTTGGCAGGCCTGGCCTAGATTTGAACCCGCCAGCTCTGGTGTATGTGGCTGGCGCCTTAGCCGCTTAAGCCACAGGCGCCAAGCCGTTTTTTTTTTTTTTTTTTGGAGACAATCTCACTTTGTCTCCCTGGGTAGAGTGCTGTGGCTTCACAGCAACCTCAAACTCTTGGGCTTACGTGATTCTCTTACCTTAGCCTCCTAAGTAGCTCAGACTACAGGTGCCCGCCACACCGCTGGAATTTTTTTGGTTGTAGTTTGGCCAAGGCCAGGTGGTGGTGAACCCACCACCCTCGGTATATGGAGCTGGTGCCCTACTCACTGAGTCACAGGTGCCGCCCACTGGTTTTATTTTTTATTTATTTATTTTTATTTGCAGTTTGGCCTGGGCTGGGTTCGAACCCACCACCCTCGGTATGTGAGGCTGGCACCCTACCCACTGACCCACAGGCGCCACCCCCAACCTGTATTTATTTAAAAGTTTATTGACAACATCTCTGTCCATAGTTAGGGCAACTTTTATTTTTCAGACAAGGTTTCATTCTGTCACCTGGGGTAGAGTGCAATGACATCATTGTACCTGGTGGCAACCTCAAACCCCTGCCTCCAGGTCCCAAGTAACTGGGACCACTGATGTGTGCCACAATGCTCTGCTAATTTTTCTTTCTTTCTTTTTTTTTTTTTTTTAGAGACAGTCTCACTTTGTCACCCTCAGTAGAGTGCCATGTTGTCATAGCTTACAGCAACCTAAAACTCTTGGGCTATGTGATTCTCTTGCCTCAGCCTCCCAAGTAGCTGAGACTACAGGTGCTGCCACAATGCCTGGTACTTTTAGAGACAAGGTCTCGCTCTGGCTCAGGCTGTCTTGAACCTAGGAGCTTAGGCAATCCACCTACCTCGGCCACCCAGAGTGCTGGGATTTCAGGGGTGAGCTATAGCACCCAGCCTTTTCTATTTTTTGTAAGGATGGGGATCTCACTCATGCTCAAGCTGGTTTTGAACTCCCAGCCTCAAACAATCCTCCTAGTTTGGTCTCCCAAAGCACTGGGATTACAGGTATGAGCCATGGGCTCAGCCCAACCTGTATTGCACAGTGCTGAAGAACAAGGTTCAAATGAGAAAATTCTATGGGGCGGTGCCCACAGCACAGTAGTTACAGCGCCAACCACATGCACTGAGCATGTGATGTTCAAACCTGGCCCAGCCAAACCGCAACAAAAAAAAAGCTGGGCGTTGTGGTGAGCACCTGTAGTCCCAGCTACTCAGGAGGCTGAGGCAAGAGAATCACCTAAGCCCAGGAGTTGGAGGTTGCTGTGAGCTGTGTGATGCTGCCATGGCACTCTATGGAGGGCAATAAAGTGAGATCTTGTCTCTTAAAAAATAACAATAACCAAGAGTTGTGGCGGGCACCTGTAGTCCCAGCTGCTTGGGAGGCTGAGGCAAGAGAATCACTTAAGCCCCAAAGAGTTTGAGGTTGCTATGAGCTGTGACACCATAGTACTCTACTGAGGGCAACATAGTAAAACTCTGTCTCAACTTTAAAAAAAAAAAAAAAAAAAGAGAAAATTCTATGGAAATTATAATAAACCCTTGCTAAATCTTGTTTTCTGGAGCTACCCAATCTATCTTGCCAGAAAACATTCTAAGTATGTTCAAAAAAACAGTAGCCTCTCTAAACTTTGAGCCCAGGCAATTTTAAAGCCAATGAGACAAAAAAATCCCTACAAAGGCCCTTTACCTCCAGCTTCCACTTGAATTTAAATAAAATAAAACCCAGACACAGGAAGGGATAAAAAAAAAAATTCTACAGAAAGAAACAGAAAAGTCAGGTAAGAAACAGTTCTGGAAGAGGAAAAAGGGGCAAGGATAACACCTTCACAGGGTGAAATATCTACCATCTACACTAAATTTAGGAATATAATTTAAAGAAAGCAGTATAATTTAAAGCTGTGTACAACAATCATGAGATTTTTAGAGGCATATCAACAAACTAGACAATAAAAGCAGTATACCATCATTTTAAATAATCTGATTAATTATAATGTATTTTTATGGCTGCCTTATAAAAAGTGAATAGTAATTCATCTTTCAATTTCAATCAGTAATGAATGGTCAGGTTCTAGGGTACTTTCCTGAAATCCTTTTATTTGAGTTTTCTTCTAAGATGCTCAGAGCACTACACAATATGCATAAGTAGCTTTTTAATGATACAGACAATTCTAAACCAGGATTAGTAGCCATGTGTCTATAGTCTCAGTCACTTGGAAGCCTGAGGCAGGAGGATCGTTTGAGTCTAGGAGTTCAAATACAGCCTGGGCAACAGGTCTGAAAAAAAATTAAAAAGAATGATTCTGCATTACAGATTGAATCTCTAGGAACAAAGTATTTCCCAGGCTATTTGGAATATTAAGGTCTTTTCACTGTTGCTGTTGTTTAATTTTCAATTACAGCAATGGTAAGGACAAGTTAAAAAGTAAGTTTCTGGCCAGTTGTGGTTGCTTACACTTATAAACCCAGCATATTAGGAGGCTGAGGCAGGAGGATGGCTTGAGACCAGGAGTTTGAGATCAGCTTGAGCAACAAAGAAATATCCCATCTCTAAAATAAATAAAAACAGAAAGTTTCTGTTTACCCAAAGAATCACAAATAGGAGGATTTACCTATCATGTCTACAGCAGCTTTTTAGGAATTTTTATTTTTTTGAGACAGTTTCATTGTGTCACCCAGGCTAGAGCGCTGTGGTATCAGCACTCAACCTCAAATTCTTCAGCTTAAGTGATCCTCTTACTTCAACCTCCTGAGTAGCTGCAACTACAGATGCACGCTACATACACGGCTAATTTTTTCTTAGTAGAGATGGAGGTCTCCCTCTTGCTCAGCCTTGCCTCAAACTTCTTTTTTTTTTTTTTTTTTTTTGAGATAGAGCCTCAAGCTATCCCTATGGGTAGAGTGCTGTAGCATCACAGCTCATGGTAACCTCCAACTCCTAGGTTCAAGCGAGTCTCCTGCCTTAGCCTTCCAAGCAGTTGGGACCACAGGTGCCCGCCACAATGCCCGGCTATTTTTTGGTTGCAGCCGTCATTGATGTTTTGGTGGGTCCAGGCTGGATTTGAACCCGCCACCTTAGGTGTATGTGGCTGGCGCCTTAGCCATTTGAGCCACAGGCGCTGAGCCATGGCCTCAAACTTCTGAGCTTAAGCAATCCTCCTGCCTCAGCCTCCCAGAGCGTTGGGATCATAGGTGTGAGCCACCGCATAGGCTGCTTCTTTAGGGATTCTTAAGATCCGTAGTTTTACTCCAGATTCTTTTTCTTCTACTATTTCTAATTAGAAGGCATAATGATATTAATGAAATTATTTTTAACTATTTTCAGTGGTCAAACCACAAAAACTTCCCAGTTCACTTTAAATTCTACAAATCCTAAAACTAAAATACAAAATTTAAAGCCTCTCCCCTGCAGAAGAAATGCAGAGGTTCATGAGTCAGACTTGTAAAGTATCCATTTACTACCAAGTATTGATCCTGTATCTTTTGCACAACACAGAGTTAGGTGCTGACTGTACTCTGTGAACAACACAAGAGTTACAGCAATTATTTGTCTCTTTTATATTTTTCCACTTGTAATAAGTGTTTGTTCTTTGTAAGGAGGGGGCAAGTGGAGAAAAGAAGATCCAAAAGACTTCATAGTTTGAAGAATAAAATGGATAGAAAAAAAGAATGGTGCACAATACAGGGGTAGATTCCACAGGAGAATGGCAGGGCAGGGGAGGAGAATCTATACTGAAGAATTATTGCTGTGTTTTCTCAGTAGAGATCTGGCAAGATAAACAGGAAATGCAGATACAAAGAAAGACTCCAAAGAGCTTTGCATTTCTAGCAGAGCCCCTCTCCACCCCTCTTCCCAGTGCCAGGAAGCAAATCATAGGGCATTCGCAAAGAATGGGACAGATTTTACCTGCTCGTAGTGCCCAAACTTGTCTGCTGCTTGCTGGGAGTAGAATGAAGAGCAGAGATTTCGAAGGAGCAGGCAGAAGGCCCATGCTGACTCCAAATGGACAGCACTCTGCCCACTGAGTAGGGCAGAGAACAGAAGACCTTGTCTGCTATGGAGGCTGGAGACCTCAACCCTTTCAGGCCCTGTGTAAACTGGGTCATGAAGAGCCTCTGCATGGAAGGCATATGACTGGAGAAGCTCCGTTTTTTTGTCCAAATTCGGTAACATCCTGGGGAACAAAGTGCTAGAAGCGTGTGAAGGCCAAGGACAGAGCAGTCTGCTCTGGTCTGGACTATGGCAGTACCTCCGTAGTCTTGGAGAGAAGCGGGAGGCTGCGGAGGAGCCTGAGTGTGTGCCTGACTATGGAGGTCAGCGTCTTCCCTGAATGTGGCCATCCCAGGGCAAGCGTGGGACAAGAAGAAAGAAAAGGTCCACTTGGGAGGCTGTGACTGGTACCGGGGGACCTCTCCTAAGGCAAGCCTTGCTGGAGCACAGTGCTCCGGAAAAGTCCTAGAGGACTCATCCACACAATCTGAGCCTAATTTCATGTGAAAGGATACTGGCAAGATTTCAGAACCAAACAGCAGTGATGGCATCTTGTTGCTCAAATCTATGAAGCTCATTTTGATAGCTTCAAGAGAATAAAATGTCAACGGTTTACTGTTAGGCCTCTTATCCCATCCACTAGCTGCCAAATATGGATTCAGCTGTGTCATACTGTATGAAAATCCATCCAGAAGCCGTTTATATCTGAGGCGCTTGTAGGTTTTAGCCACTGGAAGAAGTTCAGAGGAACACCGCTGATATCTTAGTTTCTGGATCTTTGCGGCTGGGGCCAGTCTAGAGGCAAGGATGGACAGCTTGTTCAATAAGGCTGCTTCTTTGGTAGGCTTCCTAAAATTCATGCTCCTCAAAGGATGGCATGGTGTAGCCTTCTGCTTTGGTATGTGGCTAATCAAGCTACTGGCAGGTAGTGTTTTGGGTTCTAATTGTATAGGTGGAGACTCAGCACTTGAACTAAGAAGTCTATGTACTTTTGTGGAGATGGGATCAGAGGAACTCTTTAAAAAGGCAGAACTTCTAATTTTGCTTATTTTTCTCCCCACACTGACTTGCTCCTGACGGGAAACTTTCTTACATGTTCGATGGGGCTGCTTCTTTAAGGGAAGTGTTTCTTTCTTCCCAAAGGCACCATGTATCTGATCACACCCAGCAGTGTTGGGGTCTTGTGCTTTCCTGGAGGCACCAGGAAGGCAAGGACCTATGCACAACTCAATGTCCTTCTTTAGAGGATGGCCTAAGTTTTCTACCTTCTGAGTAAGTGCAGCAATGTCCACCTGGGCCAGCTTTGCTAAGGTGATTTCTTTCATCATGGCAGAAACATCTTTGTCAATCTTAGGCTGGTTCTTGTTTTGGGCATTGTCTAACAACATGTTAGATGATACACATTGTCCCAATATTGAATGTGCTTCGTTCCAATGTGAACATTCTTCTTTCTGTGACATGTATTCCAAGTGCCTCGGGCTTTGGTGTTTTCCAGCATCACCAAGCATTCTCTGACATTGGGAGTGAGTCTGAGAAATCTTGTTCATACAAGCAGTATCATTATCGCTGATAACCATCTCTTCAGATTCCTTCCCAATAGGTAAATAACCCGGTGGTTCCCTCTGATATTCTTCAGTTTCTTTTCCTATCACTTTAGATTCTGTTTTCATTGTCAAAGGCAAATGCCTATGTGTGGAATTCTCAGGAGAATGACCAGGTTTGTGAGCATTCTTTTCCACACTGATATATATGCTGCCTTCTCTGCTAGAATTATTTGTATCTCTTGGTATTCCTTCCTTCATTTTGGGCAGGACTGTGTAGTCCTTTACATTTTCACAAAGCATTTCATCAACTTTTGGTTTAAATGGAGTTTTCAGGTCAGTTCCTTCACTATTAATATTAGTTTCTGAATTTTCTTGAGAAGACAGACACAAAGGCATTATCTCAACGGATTCTAGGCTGCCTAGGGAAAGAGAGTTCTTTTCTTGGCACCTAGAAGACATCAAGTCTTGCAGGGAAACTTCAATGACATTTTCTTTGTCAAACCCAGAATTTACTTCTAATCTTGATTCTTCAGTCACTTCTTCTGTTTTTCTCAGAGATGCTCCTTTACTTTGCTGTTTATGATGATTATAATTTAAAGACACATTTACTCCATCCAATATTCTTATATTTGGTTCATGATCTGAAATAGGCTCTATCTCTGAACACTTTTCCATTTCACAGTCTTTTAAAGATCTACACGGTCTCTCTTCACATGATTTTTTTATTTCAAGAGATCCCACTGTAGAACCAGCAGCATCTGGGAAATCTGAGTCCTGGTCAGTCCTTCCCATAAATGCAGCAGTCGGTTCTCCTCTCTGAGACAAGGTACTGCTCGAGGTTTCCACAAATTGCAATCTATCTGGCCTTGCTACACTGTCAAGTACACTAAATGCTGTCACGGCCAGCATGCCTCCTGCAGGCTTATTACCACAGTCTGAGTATATGGCACCCATCGTACCGTCTGTGGATTCTTCACAACCAGAAATAATTTCAAAGTCTCCTTTCAAATCACCTTTCTTTGGTCTACCACAAAGCTGTGGGGTATTACTGATAGAAATGACCGGCAGATCCTTTCTGTGATGGCCTACTGCCCCATTAGGATCTGTGATGGTGTCTTTCTGGTTACTGCCTAGCATCTCCTTAGTTGGTTTATCTTCATTTCTGCCTTTATTAGGTTTGTTTTGGCAATTACTCTGGCAGTTAAGAACTTCATCTGCCTTGTGATCAAAAGTTTCAGCTGCTCTGTTTGTGTTTTTAAAATTGGTAAACATATCAGTAGGAGTCTGGTCCAACAATACTTCAGGACTTGGAATGTTTGTAGATTGGTTTAGTTCTTGTGCAGTACAATCAGAGAGGTTATACTTACAAAGTACAGTCTCTTTGGGTATATCCCGTTTCTCTCCTTCTAACCTTTCCTCACTGGGTTTGATGTGACTCTTGGTACAAAGAGCTTTGTTTGAAATGCCAGTATTTAACAGGACTGCTATCTTTTCATTTTTTATCTCATCTCCGGAAAGGCTGCCTTTAGTTTCTTTCCCATCGAGATCACTTCCCTCTCCTGTACCACTAACTTCATGGCTGTTACCTTCCACAGAGTCCTCTGTCCTTTGAGTGCTGGTGCTGTGTTGAAATGCACTTTCATATTTTGTTATCAAATAGTTGTTAACTTTCAGGCTGACTTTGCTGGACTCAAAAGCAGTACAAGGAAAGATGTTCTCTTCTGGTACATTATTTCTTACGCAATCACAGCGAGAGGTATCCTGAGATTGAACATTTTGACATTCTTCAACAGAGACCACTTGAGGAAAGCCAGCTACTTCTTTCTTGCTTGAGAGAAACCTAGAACATAGATCCTTTGTTCTTGAATCAGCCATTTTCTTTTTTCTCTCTAGGTTTTCTGGTCTGATGTTTAAGGTAGGACTGCTTGAAGAGGCACCACAGGTTTTGTCACCTGGTGGAGAGATGTCTTTCATTTTTGTCTTAATGGGAATGGTTTGGGCATTAGTAAGAACATCTGCTCCATCCTCTGATGAAGGGTGATGGCTTGGTTGGGCATCTTTGCTTGTTTCTAAAGGCATCTCTTTGTTTATAATTTGTAGAAAGTCAGTTGGCAACTTTGTGTGGTCTAGAGAATTAAGGGACACTTGATTTAAAACACATTCACTTTCTACATTATTTATAATCAGTTTGTTAGTACAAGAAAGTTCATTCATCTCACAGGCAATGCTCTGTTCATCTAAATGAGGAATACTGTCATGTGAGGTCTCTACAGCTTTTTCCGACCCAGGTCTGTAATCAAATTCTGGGGATGGTGGTAACTGAACAGTATCTTTGCAGGGCTTTAAAACCTCATTTATAGGACTTATCTGATCTTCTGGCATTAAACTCACCAGAGGTTTTCTTTCAAACAGAAAATCATTACATGATGCTTCATTTAAATGGGTGTCACCTTGCAGATTTCTCTGAATGCTGACTAAGGAGTTAGAGTCTTTACTGTAAATCTTTTCACTTAACATACTGGGCTCTACAGTGGTTGTCTTTTCTGGCTCTTCCACCTGCATTAAGGAAGAAAAATTGCCTGGATGGCTCATATTAATAAAAGTTTCTCTATGGTCCTCAGAGTTTGTCAAGTTTTCTTGAATGTCTAAAGTTATTTTCAAATCATTCTTTTTAAACATCACTTCTGCAGCTGCAGTAAAAGAATTGGGCATTAGTGAACTACAGCTCTCTGTATGGAGACCGCCCTGAATGCAACAGTTATTGAGGATATTTTCTTTTGGAGAATCAACATTTTTTTTCCCACCACAACAATGACGACCAATCTCCTTTTCTGGCTGTGTGGCAATAATAGGAAAGAGTTCCCTTCTTTCACTCCTGGGATTCAAAAGGAGTTCTTCATTTTCTTCCCTAGAAGCCAAGTTCTTGCTTCTATCATCCCTATCAAAAGAGGAATTGTCTGTCTTTTCAGCAGATCCCTTTGGCAAACCATCTCCTTTAAAACCACATTTTTCTAAGGATAATGTTCTGCATTCTGGATCCGACAAAACTGATGTGAAACATGAAACTTCAGAATTTTCTTCCAAGGGGTCTATAACAACAACATTTCTTCTGGCTATGGGACCATCAAGTGCAGAACTGTGATTTTCACGATGGTGGCCATGAATCTGTCGATGATTGTCAGTTGCTTCACAGACAAGTTTTAATTTACACAACTCTTCCTTCCCACTGTCCACTTTGGAAATGGCACTGTTCCCTGGTAATAATGACAACCAAGAAGGACAAGTTTTTAATTCTTCACAATCTTTCTCGTTAGGAGTTGCTTCTGTTAATCCAGGGTCCACAAAGGTTAAAGGCTCTAGGGTAACTAATCTGTTGGTTTCTGAAACCTCACCACTGGTCATGATTTTGTTTACTTCTGGGTATTCGCTGCACCCAGCTGAAAGACCTTTACTCACATTGCCATTCTTGAGTCCTTCATTATTATCCATCTTAGTGCCATTGACCTTCGTACCTTGTACTTCTTCAATGGATTTTGGCAGAGTTTTGGTTATAATTTGTACATTTCCTTCTGTGCAAAAGAAACAAATCCAAATCAGTATGTAATCATAAAAGAAAAATTGTTTGCTCTGCCCTCATGAATTTCATAATGCTAAAAATAACAATAAAAGACCCAAGTTAAAAACAGAATCACAAAGCTAGTGTAATATATCATTGATTTTGCTTTTCTTTCTAAAATATGACAGATGGCTCAGTGCCTGTGGCTCAAGTGGCTAAGGTGCCAGCCACATA
This sequence comes from Galagoides demidoff, assembly GCA_963574575.1. Classification (NCBI taxonomy): domain Eukaryota; kingdom Metazoa; phylum Chordata; class Mammalia; order Primates; family Galagidae; genus Galagoides; species Galagoides demidoff. Next base: position 1,444 of record CAUYQV010126755.1, on the reverse strand, counting down.
CACCTAAGGTGGCAGGTTCCAATCCAGCCTGGGCCTACCAAACAACAATGATGGCTGCAACCAAAAAATAGCCAGGTGTTGTGGCGGGCACCTGTGGTCCCAGCTACTTGGGAGGCGGAGGTAGGAGACTTGCTTGAGCCCACAAGTTGGAGGTTGCTGTGAGCTATGATGCCATGGCACTCTACCCAGGAGGACAGCTTGAGGTTCTGTCTCAAAATAAATAAATAAATAAATAAATAAATAAATAAAATAAAATATGACAGATGGCTTTCCTTATTTTTGGAGACAGGGTCTTGCTCTGTTACCTGGGCTAGAGTGTCATGGTATCATCATAACTCACCGAACTCCTGGGCACAAGGAATCCTCCTGCTTTAGCCTCCCAAGTAGCTGGGATTATATACATGTGCCAACATGCCCAGCTAATTTTTATTTTTTGTAGAGATGGGGTCTGGCCATGTTGCTCAGGCTGGTCTCAAACTTCTAACCTTTAGCAATCCTTTTGCCTTGGCCTTAAAATGCTGGGATTACATATATGAGCCACTGTGCCTTACTAGAAACTGGTAAATTTCAACAAATCTCTTTGTCTAAATGTTACACAACATTCATAGATCAATGCTACATGACTGAATACAACATAGAGACATATTACTAATTCAGAGTCTTAAACTAAATCCAGTTTAAAACATTTTTGGAAGAGACTCACAATATAATAGGCTATGTACTAGATGACCATCTATTACTTCTGTTACTTCTCATTACTTGACATTAGATAAGTCATAGATGAAATTACTCTTTGACGAAACACTATCATTCACAAAACATTATATATGATTAATCTGTAAGCTGAATATTACTCTTGAAGCCAATTAACAGGCTTTCTACAAGGTTAAGCTGATAATTATTGAAGCTAAGTGACAGTCTTGACACTATAGCATTGTAGCAACGCTATTTTTTTTTTTTTTGTAAGATTGAGTCTCACTTTGTCACCCTTGGTAGAGTGCTGAGGTGTCACAACTCACAGCAACCTCCAACTCTTGGGCTCAAGTGATTCTCTTGTCTCAACCTCCCAAGTAGCTGGAACTATATGCACTCATCACAACACCTGGCTATTTTTTGTTGCAGTTGTCATCGTTGCTTAGCTGGCCTGGGCTGGGTTCGAACCCACCAACTTCCATGTATATGGCTGGCACCGTAACCATTGTGTTATGGGTGCTGAGCCTGTAGCAACTTTTGAAATCATGAAATGTGAATCTATTTATGTGTCTCCTGTATTTTCATAAGAATTTTAAGATTAGCTTCTCAATTTTTTTTTTTTTTTTTTGAGACGGAACCTCAAGCTATCCCCCTGGGTAGAGTGCCATGGCATCACAGCTCATAGCAACCTCCAACTCCTGGGCTCAAGCAAGTCTCCTGCCTCCGCCTCCCAAGTAGCTGGGACCACAGG
>CAUYQV010126753.1:0-12899 GCA_963574575.1 Galagoides demidoff | reverse complement strand
TGGGCTCAAGCGAGTCTCCTGCCTCCGCCTCCCAAGTAGCTGGGACCACAGGCGCCTGCCACAACGCCTGGCCATTTTTTGGTTGCAGCCATCATTGTTGTTTGGCGGGCCCAGGCTGGGGATTCGAACCCGCCACCTTAGGTGTACATGGCTGGCGCCTTAGCCGGTTGAGCCACAGGCGCCGAGCCCACAATTCTTTTTATTATTTTTCTCTTTGACACAGACTCGTGCTCTGCTGCCCAGGGTAGAGTACAGTGGCATCATCATAGCTTAGCACAGCCTCTAACTCCTGGCCTCAACCAATCTTCCTGCCTCAGCCTCCTGAGTAGGTGGGACTACATGTGCCTGCCATGACACCTGGCTAATTTTTCTATTTTTAGTAGAGGAGATGAGCTCTCCTTCTTGCTTAGGCTGGTCTCAAACTCCTGAACTCAAGCTCCATGAGCTCATGGAGGCCTCCCACCTTGGCCTTCCAGAGTGCTAGGATTAGAGGCGTGAGCCACCTTGCCCTGCCCCACCAACATTCACAATTCTTAGAAGTCATTGGCAGATGGTGGATAACCTAAATCTCAAAGGCCCAGAGACAGTTTTTCTCACTCTCCTGACAACATCCCTCTAAAGGTAGCAATGCAAAGAGAGCACATCCTTTCTTAGTATTTTCTAACTCTTTCCCCACCTTCCTTAAGGAGTCTTTCTGATCACTCGCTATTTGCAGGTAAGTTCAATTCTCCCTAAAACTAGTTCAGTCTCAGCTCGGCCCATAGCTCAGTTAGGGTGCTGGCCACATGTGCCTGGGCTGGTGAGTCTGAACCTGCCCTGCTAAACAACAATTATAACAACAACAACAAAAATAGCCGGGCATTGTGGTGAGTACCTATAGTCCCAGCTACTTGGGAGGCTGAGGCAAGAGAATTGCTTGAGTCCAAGAGTTTGAGGTTGCTGTGAGCTATGACGCTGCGGCACTCTACCAAGGCGACATAGTGAGACTCTGTCTCCAAAGAAACAAAACAAACAAACAAAAGACTAGTTCAGTCTCAGATCTTTTTCGGCTGACACTGCAATCAAGTTAGCCCCAAAGAGCTCATCCCTGGCTATAGAAAGATTGCTCTTCCATCTTTATTTTATTTTATTTTTTTGTGGAGACAGAGTCTTACTTTATCACCCTTGGTAGAGTGCTGTGGCATCACAGCTCACTGCAGCTTCCATTTCCTGGGCTTAGGTGATTCTCTTGCCTCAGCCTTCCAAGTAGCTGGGACTACAGGCACCACCACAACACCCGGCTATTTTTTTGTTGCAGTTCAGCCAGGGCTGGGTTTGAACCCACCACAGGCGTGGCCCTTCCATCTTTATTTTTGTTTTGTTTTTAAATTTTGCAACTCCCTCTGCCAAGAAGATTATGGAAGAATAAGAAAAGATGAAGGTTAATCTTATGGGAAACCTGGTTAAACATTTGAAATGCTCAAATACACCACAGTCTGCCTGGAGAACATTTTAGCAGTGGGTAACAAGAGCTATGAAACTTTTCAAACCTTTGACCTGGTAATACCAGCTTTGGGAATATACCCCAAGGAAATAGCCCAAAAGGGAACAAAATGTGATTTGTGCAAAGATGTTCATGTGCTGCTATTTATAAGAGTGAAGAATTGGAAATCATCCAAATGCCAAATAAGGGAATAGCTCAGCGAATTATGGTATAGTGACATAAGGAAACAACAATAAATGATTTTAAGTGACAGGAATGTAGCTTCTGCTGGCCCTAGGGAACACGTAGATAAGATTACTTTCAGTGACAAACACCAAACAGAAAGGTTACAACTATGTAAAATGTGTGTTGTGCAAAAGAGTTTAGACTTGAATCTTGAGAAAAGAAAAACAGTTTGGAGTTGGGTCTGGATACTTTGTAAAGTTGCTTGTGAATTGCAGTGTCTACTGTAGTACATTCCAGGTTTAACCATTTTGAGCTTAAAACAGCTATTTGAACATATAAAGTAAGTAACCGTTATATATTGATGTTTATAGATATAAAATAAATCAACCAATAGATTTTTGCTTGGCACCAAAAAGTGTTCACAGTTATAGCCCCAAGGCATAGGAAAATGGGAACTCTAGCATCAGAACTCTTGGTTCTAGAAGAATCTAGAAGAATCTAGAGACTGCAAAGATTGGAGCGCTGCAGAGAAGACATGCTGTGTATTAAAACGTGTTTGGAATCAGTTTACTGTCTCCTGGTAGATCAATGCCCAGATATTGCTAGGGACTTATCAGCAACCAGTTGAGTGGAGTGACCTAATTTTTCAGTGGGGAAATATGAGAAAATTAGATTCCAGAAGCCAAATAAATTGGCGATGCCAAAGAAACATTTACAAAAAAGTAGTACTGACTTGGCTCAGTGCCTGTAGCACACTGGTTATGGCACCAGCCACATACACCCAGGCTGGTGGGGTTCGAACCCAGCCCGGGTCTGCTAAACCAAATGACAACTGCAACAAAAAAATAGGAGGGCATTGTGGTGGGTGCCTGTAGTCTAAGCTACTTGGAAGGCTGAGGCAAGAGAATTGCTTAAACCCAAGAGTTTGAGGTTGCTGTGAGTTGTGACGCCATGACACTCTACCAACTGAGACTATTTCAAAAAAAGAAAAACAGTAGCACTGACTCTTCAATTACTATTTATAAGCAACTTCACAGAAGAAGTATCTAAAAACAAGGGGTGTTGTGATTAAGTCCCCTCTTCTCATTAATTTATTATAAGGTTTCTCAATCCTGGCACTACCAACTTTTGGGGACAGATAATTCTTTGTTTTGGGGGGCTGTGCAGAGCATTCTAGGTTGTGTAGGAAAATCCCTGATTTCTACTCACTAGATGACCATAGTAACCCTCCAGTTGTGACATCAAAAATGTCCCCAGGGCAGTGCCTGTGGCTCAGTGAGTAGGGCATGACACCATATACCCAGGGGTGGGGGGTTCAAACCCGGCCCTGGCCAAACTGCAACAAAAAAATAGCCAGGTGTTGTGGTGCGTGCCTGTGGTCCCAGCTACTCAGGAGGCTGAGGCAAGAGAATCCCCTAGGCCCAAGAGCTGGAGGTTGCTGTGAGCTGTGATGCAACAGCCCACAACCGAGGGCACTCACAACACCGGGCTCTTTTTTTGTTTCAATTTGGCTGGGGCCAGGTTTGAACCTACCACTTTCGGTATATGGGGCCAGTGCCCTACCCACTGAACCACAGGCACCACTGGAGATTGAGACAGAGTCTCATTATGTTGCCCTCAGTAGAGGGCTGTGGCATCACAGCTCACAGCAAACTCAAACTCTTAGGCTTAAGTAATTCTCTTGCCTCAGTCTCCCAAATAGCTGGGACTACAGGCGCCCACCACAATGCCCGCCTATTTTTTTGTTGTAGTTGTCATTGTTGTTTAGTTGGCCTATGCTGGTTCAAACCCACAAGCCCTGGTGCATGTGGCCAGTGCCCTAACCACTATACTACAGGCATTGAGCTGCCTCCTAACATTGTTTTTTTTTTTTGAGACAGTCTCATTATGTTGCCCTCAGTAGAGTACTATGATGTCACAGCTCACAGCAACCTCAAACTCTTGGGCTCAAATGATTCTTTTGCCTCAGCCTCCCAAGTAGCTGGGACTACAGGCACCTACCACAATGCCTGGCTATTTTTTGTTGTAGTTGTCATTGTTGTTTGGCAGGCCTGGGCCGGGTTCAAACCCAGCAGCCCCAGTGTATGTGGCCAGCACCCTAACCACTGAGCTACGAGCGCTGAGCCAGAATGTTTTATTTTTATTAACAGGTTAAGGTTAGCCACCTTCCAACTAGAGGAGGAACTAACTCACCAATCTGATGGAGTCATTATGTTTGGGGTCATTTGCCCTTTGGAAGTTTCTAGAAGCATAATTTGTAGCTATAAAGAACATACAGGATGGAAAATGAGAAAGGGCATAGTTCAGGAAATAACAGTTTGGTGGCCACTGGAACTAGTGAGCCTGCTGACAAAGTTTGGAGAGCCGGAACAAAGCCTGGGGCTGCTGCATCAGTTTTTCCAGAATTGACTCTGACTCTGATACCTGCCAGAAAACAAGGACTATAGCTCAGGCTCCTGACCCAGCAGCCCTTTGGAGGTTTTGGTGCAGGGGTGTCCATGGTGGTTTTACAAAAGTCAGTAAGTAGAGATGATGACACTTTCATTCCATTGCCATCACTTGTGGGGCAAAAATGGACTGGCAATCATTTGTGGGGCAAATGGAAAGGAAGGCCTTGGCAGTTTAAGGACATGATTTAAATAAAGGAAACTGATATATGCCACTTGGCTTATTAAATAACTTAAGCCAATTACCATTTCTCAAAAGGCTCACCTGAGTTTACAACCAGGGAGGATCAAGTAGATATGAGTGAAGTGCGGCCAACTGGCTAGGGTTAAAAAAATTAGAGCAAAAGATGGAGATCAAGAGATGAAATTTATGCCCTCAAAAGATGGCACGCTTGGGGGCACCTGTATCGCAATAGTAGGGCACCAGCTACATACACCCAAACTGGCGGGTTCAAACCTGGCCCGGGCCAGCTAAACAACAATGACAACTGCAACCAAAAATAGCCAGGCATTGTGGCGGACACCTGTAGTTCCAGCTACTTGGGAGGCTGAAGCAAGAGAATTGTTTAAGCCCAAGAGTTAGAGGTTGCTGTGAGCTGTGATGCCACAGCACTCTACCCAGGGCAACAGCTTGAGACATCACATTTAAAATATAGTAATCAACAAGACTCTTCATTCATAAATAAAATGTTGTTTTAATAAAATACTGCACATATATTTTTCTTTTCAAAGATGTTTTAAGCAGGAAAGTTGGTGTGCGTGATAACAAAGTATGGTATATAATTTGTAGCAAAAACAAAGACTTTCAAATAAATAGGCTTTAGTTTTTTTTTTTTGTTTGTTTGTTTTTTTAGGACATAGCCTGCAAATCAGCTGAGATTGGCAAGGAAGAATTGGCTTTTCCTCTAAGAATGTGCTGTTGGTTGGCTTGGGGTAGACAAAGGAGTTATATTTACCCTCCAGGCATCGAAAGTAACATTGGAGTGACCTTCTGGAGAGAAGAATTCTGGCCCTTGCTTTGCCATTTTGTCCAAGAGTTAGGAGCTTTCCGGCAACACACAAAAAGCATCCCCACAGAGTTGCCCTTCAGCCATCTGAAAATCCAGCAGGGTGGGTGTGGAGCCCGCGGAAAATTCTGAGGAAAGCAGAGCTGGAGGCAGATGCGATGTGACAGAGAAGTTAACTAGGCCCGAATATTCTGACCTAGTACTGTACGTATGTAGGTCACTGCAGCATGTATATGTGTATGTATAGCAGAAAAACAGCAGAAGCAGAATTAGCCCATCAACCACTTATTAATTATACTTTACATTGGTTCCCATTACTGAGAGTGCCTTATCGTATAATTGAAGCAATTCAGACACTGGTTGGCACATAGTCTAGATGATGACACAACATACTAAACTCTCTGCCGTATCAAACCCGCTGCTCCTTTTTCCTTTTCCTGTAATGATGAGCACAAGTAGAAAATTCTCAGTTGAGATCTCCAGTCTGGGCTCATGAGCTGGCCCAGTCTTACTTTTCTATATCTGGCAAAAGGACAAGTAAATCTTCAGGGAACAATCCAGAACGACCCAACTTACAAGAGTCGAGACTCTCAAATAGCTGCATTAGCCTTTCAGAACCATCACCCAATGTGATTAGGATTGTAGAAGGGGGAGAGGGTTCCCTGAGCTGACATTAGTACCTCTTGCCTCCTGATGGGCTGGCAGAAGACCCTAGGTGCCCTCAACCCCTACCATGGTCATGGGCTTTAAACACTGAAGACTCTACATTCCCTTACAAAGTCTTCTTGTGCGACTGGCCCAGGACCCGGGCGAGGCAGTAGGGGATGATACTGACGGATGCCAGGGGCACTGTCGCACTCTTGCAGAATGACAGGATGTAGAAAATCAGCTCGATCTGGGACGGGGGTTTTAAAGAGTCAAAAAGGTGCAGCAGGACCAGGGAGGCCACAATGCAGCTGAGGCGGAACGGCAGCCACTTGCTGAGTTTGCCCTTGCAGCTCTCTCTGTACATGTTGGAGTTGAGAGCCAGCCCCAGGCCAAAGAGGGTCCCCAGGTTCTTGAGGAGGCTGGCAAAGGGCGTGGTGTCAATGTGGACCCATTCTGGCCGCTCACACCACCTCTTGGCTTTTTCCAGAGTCCACAGGAGGTCTACACCCAGTCCCTTGAGCAGCAGGTAAAATCCAATGGCAAAACTGAACAGGAAGAAGGTGATGAGAACATATTTCTTGAGACTAGCATTGTAGATGCTCTGGATGTGGCGGAAAGTTTCAGCAACAGCAATGCCTGGGCAAAAGAAAAGATGACTATGAGAGAGAGGGAAGATGGGGGGGGTGGCTTGCCATCTGTCCTGCCATAGTGGAATGAAATCACTAGGCTCCAGATCGACACCTGGTTTACTGCACCCCATTCTCAGTGTAGACTTTTTCAGAGGGAAGTACACATTACATACATCCTCCCACTGCCTGCAGGCTTCCTGTTAGGGGTTTCTCCTATCTCTACTTAAATAACCCCAGGGGTGGAGAGCTCACTCCCACTAGAGCAACCCATTTTATCTTTGAATGGATTTGATTGCCAAATAGTTCTTCCTTGTGCTAGGCTCATAACAATCTTCCTTTAATACCATCTATTGCTTTTGATTCTTTCTGCCAAGTTAGTTAAGTCATGAATGTAGTTTCGCTGTCATACTTGTTTTTTTTTTTTTGAAACAGTCTTGCGCTTGTCATGCAGGCTAGAGTGCCATGACATTAGCCTAGCTCACGGCAACCTCAAATTGCTGGGTTCAAGCCATCCTACTGTCTCAGCCTCCCAAGTAGCTGGGACTACAGGCATCCACCACAATGCCTGGCTAATTTTTCTATTTTTAGTAGAGACAGAGTCTCATTTTTGCTCAGGCTGGTCTTAAACTCCTGAGCTCAAGCAATCCTCCTGCCTTGGCCTCCCAGAGTGCTAGGATTACAGACAGGTGTGAGCCACTGTGCCACCCAATGTTTGTCACACATTTGAAGACAGTTATTCTCAGGTTTTTCATGTGACATGGCCTCCAGGTTCTTCTCCAAACATGGAGTCTTGTACTAAGTGCTGTGTTGCTTTTGTGATTACCACGAGACTATTTCTTTTGCTCTAACCCCCTTTTATTGAATGCTTCTTTGTTCTGCTCTTACAAATCTCCAGGGAAAAATTTCACAATTTCCTTAAGGTCTCATATTCTAGTGCCTCCCACAAAATCTTCCTTACACTTAACCTGAATCTCTTCTGCCCCTTATTAACTGCATCAAAGAAAAGACATTTAAAATTCTGAACTTTGGGGTTGGCTCCTGTAGCTCAGTGAGTAGGGCACTGACCACGTACACCAAGGCTGGTGGGTTCAAGCCCGGCACGTGCCTACTGAACAAAAATGATAACAAAAAATAGCTGGGCCACAGTCCTAGCTACTTGGGAGGCGGAAGCAAGAGAATCGAGGTTGCTGTGAGCTTGATGCCATGGCACTTTACTGGGGCGACATAGTGAGACTCTGTCTCAAAACAAAACAAAACAAAAAACTCTGAACTTAGATCAATTGCAGATCTCTATTAGGTTTGCAAATGAATGTATTTAAATAAATGGCTTTCTTAGAGCACTGTGTTCATTTGTTAAATTGAGTAGATTCCCTGACAAATTAGGGCCCACTTCCAACTCAAGATTAGTACGAAATAAAGAATGGAGGCCGGGTAAGGTGGCTCATGACTGTAATCCTAGTGCTCTGGGAGGCAGAGACAGGAGAATCTTGAGGTTAGGAGTTCAAGAACAGCCTAAGCAAGAATGACACCCCATCCCCATCTCTACAAAAAAATAGAAAAATTAGCTGGTGGCATGTGCCAGTCGGCCCAACTACTCAGGAGGCTGAGGCAGGGGATTCCCTTGAGCCCAGGTGTTTGAGGTTGTTATGAGCTATGATGATGCCACTGCATTCTAGCCAGCCAGGAGGGCAAAGCAGGACCTTGTCTAAAAAAAAAAAAAAAGAAAGAAAGAAAGGAAGGAAAGAATGTAAAAAGCTCAGAGATTTTAAGATAATTCTACTGGGTTAGTCAATTTGATGTAAGGTAACTTTTCTATACACTTAATTGTGTAGATTTGGACACTCCTATAGAAATCAATCATTTTCATTCCTTTTTTTTTTGAGACAGAGTCTCACCATGTCACCCTCAGTAGAGTACTGTGGCGTTACACCTCACAGCAACATCAAACTCTTGGGCTCAAGCGATTCTCTTGCCTCAGCCTCCCAAGTAGCTGGGACTACAGGCACTTGCCACAGCTTGCTCAGGCACTTGCTCAAACTCCTGAGCTTAGGCAATTCACCTGCCTTGCCCTCCCAGAGTGCTAGAAATCAATCATTTTAAGTCACTCACCCTTGACTTTCTTTTTTTTTTTTTGAGACAGAGCCTCAAGCTATCCCCCTGGGTAGAGTGTCATGGCATCATAGCTCACAGCAACCTCCAACTCTTGGGCTCAAGTGAGGCTGGGACCACAGGCGCCCACCACAACGCCCATATATTTTTTGGTTGCAGCTATCAGTTTTTTGGCGGGTCCAGGCTGGATTCAAACCCGCCACCTGAGGTGTATGTGGCTGGCGCCTTAGCCGCTTGAGCCACAGGCGCCGAGCTTCACCCTTGACTTTCAACCCACTGAAATGCTAAGAGCGTTGATTACACACCAAGTACACTGGAATTGCTGGGATTTTGTCTTGATTAGGGAGAAATGGGATGAGGGGATGGAGAGAAAGGGAGTCAGAGCAGCTGATACCTGATAAGACTCCGGCGACAACCTGGTGGGGAAAATGAGCTGCAAGGTAGATTCGTGACAAACAGACGTTCAGCTGCACAGCCCAGAATCCCAACCACAGAATAATGTTCAAACACCTGCAGTGGAAGAGGAAGCCATAAGAGATCCTGGGTGTGGATCCTTCAGCAAAGAAAACAGTCCCAGCAGGAATGTTGGAGCCTGGCAAACCTAGGTGCCATCAGTGGAATTTTTATAAGTTGAAGCCCTTACTGTAAGCTCAAAGATGCCTGTAGCAAGAGGCGAACCCTTGAGTATTTTATCTGTTTGGTAGTTAAGTATTTACATAGGGGCTACATACCCAGAATTCCCTATGGTAGGAATGGATTATGTTTCTGGTTGTTTGAACATTTTAACCTGGATGGGGAGACTCCAGGGTTGGTGCAGACATGGGTTTTGGTTTCCGTCCTGCCACTACCTCACCAGCTGATCTTTAGAAGCCCCTCTATGGTATTAGGCCTTGTGGTTTCTTTATCTGTGAAAGGAGAGGTTACATGCCTGGGTCCCTTTCAGCCCAAATATCCTGTGACTCAGCAAAAGTGGCACAACTCTAATCCATGTCAACCCAAGGTGTGGGAATGAGCTGAGAATGTGAGGAAGGACAAGTGGTATGTGACAGCTGAAGACAGAGCCACCTCCTGCCCTTGCCATCCACCCCAGTGGTGAGTTCTTACCGAAATCTGTAGGTCATCCTTTTCTTTTCCCGAAATATGGAGAGGGTAGATGTGACCATCACGTAGTATACACCTGCTGTACCCATGGCGTGGCCTGAGGGACTCCCTAAAGGGCAGGAAAGAGATGAATGGACTAAAAAGATCTTCATCTGAGAGACTGCCAGGCGGCATCATCTCCCCAGACCCCCAGCTATCTGTCCATCCACCTGCCCATCCATCCATTCGCTCACCATTCTATCCTTCCATCCACTCATTTATCCATAACTTGTTTACTTGACAAATATCTGTAGAGGTGCTATAATGTGCCAAGCATTGTGCAAAGCTCTGGGAATACAATGTGAGCAAAACCACAGAAGCTTCCTGCTCTTGTAGTTACACACAGCCTGGAGATTACACAAAGGATCAGCATACTCGGTGCACAGTTACAAACCGATCTGCCTTCCACCACTTCTGTTCTCTCCCTTCGCTCTTTAGCCTCTTGGCCTCACTGTTCAGGAGAGTGCTGGGCGTGCTCCCACCTCAGGGCTTCATGTGGCAATCCTCTGGCCAGACAGCTCTTCTGCCAGAAAATCCCTGGCTGACTCCCTTACATTCTTCGAGTCTTGATTCAGATCTCACTTTCCCAATGAGTTGTGCTCTGACCACTTTATTTAATACTGCATATTAATTAACCTTTATTACATTAAGCTCCCTTTCCTGATTCCTCTGCCCTGAGAAATAGAGGGCTCTGAGATGATATGTCACCCAGAACTGCTCCTAGATGGAAGAACTTATTTCCCACTGTTGAGAGTGTGATGGCAGATGGCCCTCCACTCTCAGCCTTCTATTGGCATTGCCCTGGGCTAAGGAAAGCCACCTTAATTAAGGTTATGCTCTCTCTAAAGGGAACCTGCACACAATAACTGGTCTATATCGGGCATAAAGGCCTGGTCCCCTCGACCCACTTCGAAGTAACTCTGAAGAGCCATCCCCCACTTCAGAGCTCCCTGTAGGGTCAGTTGAGACAGAATTGCAGGATTTCTCCTTCTGCCCTGTTTGTTCTGGCCCTTTCCTTGGCACAGGTGTTGATCTGGAGAGTATCTAAAGCCCTCTAATCTCCAGCTGAGCCTGCTTTCCAGGGAACCCCATAGGTAAAGCTTTTCTTTTTCTTTTCTTTCTTGCTTCCCTCTTCCCTCTTCTTCCTCCCCTTTCTCTTTTCTTTCTTTCTTTTTTTTCTTTTTTGGTTAGAGACAGGGTCTTACTTTGTTGCCCTCAGTAGAGTGCAGTGGCATCACAGCTCTCAGCAACCTCCAGCTCTTGGGTTTAGGCAATTCTCTGGCCTCAGCCTCCCGAGTAGCTAGGACTATAGGTGCCCACCACAGTGCCCAGCTACTTTCTTTTTTAAGAGATGGGATCTCGCTCTTGTTCAGACTGATTTTGAACTCCTGAACTCAGACAATGCCCATGCCTCAGCCTCCCAGAGTGCTAGGACATCAGGCGTGAGCCACTGTGCTCAGCCTTCCTTTTTTATTATTATTTCTTAAGAGTTGGAGGTTTCACTTTTGCTCAGGCTGGTCTCAAACTCCTGAACTCAAGCAATGTGCCCATCTCAACCTCCCAAAGTGCTAGGATTACAGGCATGAACCATGGTGCCCAGCCTCTCTTTCTCCTATTTTGCATATAAAAGATCATCCTTTAATGCCCTGAATGCTTTATTTACTATGATTTTTATGTATTGCACCTCCTCCATTTGAATTTCAGCTCCATGAAGGCAGGGATCTTTGTATCTGTTTCACCGACAGAGGTACCCCTAATACCTAAGACAACGTCTAGCCCTTAGTAGGCGCTCCATAAACGGCTTTATGAATGAGCAAATACTCTCTGAAGTGAATCAATGGTCTGTGAGAGTGCTCTAAGGAGCATTCCCTAGTCTGGGGGTCAAAGGAAAGGTCTCTGAGGGAGGGATGTTAATCCTGTGACCTCGGGGTGAGGGAGGGGTTAGAGCTTCCTATTACACATAGTGAAAAACTAAATCTATTGTTTGACTTCACAATACCTATCTGGCTGAAACAAACAAAATGAAGGCAGGGCAGGCAGCTCAGGAGAACATATCCTCTGGACCAGGCTGCTGAGAAGGCCAGTCAGGGGCCCGGGCTTCTACCACTTTCCCTCCCTTGACAAAGCGCCATGGTGGGGCTCGGCCCCTGTGGCTCAGGTGGCTAAGGCGCCAGCCACATACACCTAAGGTGGCAGGTTCGAATCCAGCCAGGGCCCGCCGAACAACAATGATGGCTGCAACCAAAAAATAGCTGGGATTGTGGTGGGCACCTGTGGTCCCAGCTACTTGGGAGGCAGAGGCAGGAGACTCACTTGAGCCCAGGAATTGGAGGTTGCTGTGAGCTGTGATGCCACGGCACTCTGCCCAGGAGGACAGCTTGTCTCAAAAAAAAAAAAAGCGCCATGGTGCAGTAACTATCTCAAGTGCTTTGTCCATGAGGGTGCCCGTGCCTCTTTGGACTAATAATTGAGCTAATAAATGTGCCTACGCACATTTCCAAAGTGACAGTAATAGGCTATTCAGGAAAGACCTGCTGAAGTCAATTAAAGTGGATTTGTACCAAATTGATGCTCATGACAAAAGTGTGACAGAATGGCTCTCCTCATGGCCACTCAAGGTCAGCTTCCTTCATACAAATGGTAATAAGTGTCTGTGATGAACAAAGTCCACCCTGCTTCTTTCTCTACAGGGGCTGGGACTCTTACCTGGCCCGGTCTCACAGGTGACAGGGAATTGCTTTATCAGGGGCACGGAAGTGTTGCTGTAGTAGTCCGTGTCCAGGACCCACCAGTATGGGCGCTGTCCAAAGAGAATCCTATGGAGAAGCAGAACCAGTGTCTGTAGTTGATGAATGGATGCTTTGGCTGAAGCCCACAACTTTGAGAAAGAGAGCACCTTGAAGAAAAGCACCACATGTTGGCTCCACAAAGGAGAACTGGGTAACTGGGGAGAAGTCCAGGAGGGAGATGTTTTATGACATATCCGTATAAAACATTTGCATTGTGGCTCGGCGCCTGTGGCTCAATCGGCTAAGGCGCCAGCCACATACACCTAAGGTGGTGGGTTCGAATCCCCAGCCCGGGCCCGCCAAACAACAATGATGGCTGCAACCAGAAAAATGGCCGGGCATTGTGGCGGGCGTCTGTGGTCCCAGCTACTTGGGAGGCGGAGGCAGGAGACTCGCTTGAGCCCAGGAGTTGGAGGTTGCTGTGAGCTGTGATGCCATGGCACTCTACCCAGGGGGATAGCTTGGGGCTCCATCTCAAAAAA
>CAUYQV010126748.1:0-22934 GCA_963574575.1 Galagoides demidoff | reverse complement strand
TCCTGGGCTCAAGCGAGTCTCCTGCCTCCGCCTCCCAAGTAGCTGGGACCACAGGCGCCTGCCACAACGCCTGGCCATTTTTTGGTTGCAGCCATCATTGTTGTTTGGCGGGCCCAGGCTGGGGATTCGAACCTGCCACCTTAGGTGTACGTAGCTGGCGCCTTAGCCGATTGAGCCACAGGCGCCAAGCCTTGGGTGATTCTCTTGCCTCAACCTCCCAAGTAGCTGGGACTACCGGCGCCTGCCAGATGCCCGGCTTTTTTGTTGTTGTTGCAGTTTGGCCAGGGCCAGGTTTGAATCTCCCACCCTGAGTATATGGGGCTGGTGCCCTACTCACTGAGCCACAGGCACCGCCCTGGTCTCAAACCCTTGAGCTTTGGCGATCTGCCCACCTTGGCCTCCCATAGTGCTAGGATAACAGGTATGAGCCACCTTGTTTTCTTCTAAGAGTTTTATAGGCTTAGGTATTACATTTAGGCCTTTGATTCATTTTGAGCTAATTTTCTTTTTTTTGGGTAGAGACAGAGTTTCACTTTATCACCTTCGGTAGAGTGCCATGGTGTCACACTGCTCCAGCAAACCTCCAACTCCTAGGCTTAGGCAACGCTCTTGCCTCAGCCTCCCCAGTAGCCGGATCTGCAGGTGCCTGCCACAAAGCTTGGCTATTTTCTTTTTGCAGTTCAGCCGGGGTCGGCTTTGAACCTGCCACCCTTGGCATATGGGACCGACACCCTACCCACTGAGCCACAGGCACTGCCCCATATTGAGCTAATTTTTGTGTATGGTATTAGTTAATGTCCATCTTCATTCTTTTGCATGTGGTTACGGTTTTCCCAGGACCGTTTTTTGAAAAGTGTTCTTTCTCCATCAAATGTTGTTGGCACTCATTCAAAAATCATTTCACTTTGGCTTAGCGTTGGTAGCTTAAGTGGCTAGGGTACCAGTCACATACCCTGAAGCTGGCAGGTTCGAATCCAGCCCAGGCCTGCCAAAGAATGACAGCTACAACCAAAAAAATAGCCGGGCATTGCAGCGGGCGCCTGTAGTCCCAGCTACTTGGGAGGCTGAGGCAGGAGAATCACTTGAGCCCAGGAGTTTGAGGTTGCTGTGAGCTGTGAAGCCACAGCACTCTCCCAGGATGACAACTTGAAACCCTTGTCTCAAAAAAAATCATTTCACTTTGGGTGCAAACGTTTATTTCTGGGCTGTCTTTTCTGTTCTATTATTCTCTGTATTCATGCCAGTTACACACTGTTTTAATTATTGTAGATTTTTTTTTTTGTTTGTTTTTGGTTTTGGCCAGGGCTGGATTTGAACCGGCCACCTCCGGCTTATGGGGCTTGCGCCCTATCTATCCCTTTGAGCCACAGGCGCCACCCCTATTATTGTAGATTTAAAGTGAGTTCTTCATCTTTGCTGTTCTTGAGATTGTTCTGGCTATTCCTGAATTTTATCTACTGAGATCCAATGTGAATTTTAGGATGGGTTTTTAACATCTTAACAATATTAACTCCTCTAATCTGTGGAATTGGGTGTGTTTCCATTTGTTAAAGTTAGCCTTATAAGTCTTTCTAAATGTTTCGTTCTAGATTGCTCGCTGTAAGCAGCTCATCTGTGACCCCAGCTACGTAAAAGATAGGGTAGAAAAGGTGGGCCAGGTGATCAGAGTTATTTGCATCCTCAGCCACCCCATCAAGAACACCAATGATGCCAACTCCTGCCAGATCATTATTCCGCAGAACCAGGTCAATCGAAAGTCAGGTGAGTTTTTGAGCAGATGATGGGGACTTTCCTTTGTGTTTTATCCCAAATTCTGAATTTTATGTTATAATATAGCAAGGTGACTTTAGGTTACATATGGGAAACAAACGTGGTCCTGTCAGCTCCTTTTACCTCTGCAGCACTGTGCTGGAATGAACAGGTGCGGGGAGGCCTGCCCTGAACTCAGTCTGAGTGGGATGGACGGATGGGACTAGGTGAATGTGTCTCCCAGTGTGAACTCACTTCACTGCCTGTGGAAGTTTAAGGTTAATAGTTGAACTAACTGCACTGTACTTTTGAGCTGGTGACACAGCTGCTTCTATGTCACTGTTTGTAAACTTAATACTTATATTTGATTCCTGCAGTGTGGTAGAAAACAGCTTTCATTTCTGTGGCTCTAAAACTGCAATTCTTAATTTGTTCTCACAAGTTCTTTTCAACCACTAGTTATTTCTTCCTTTTAACTAGAAGCCTTAAATCTACTTATCTAAAATTCAACTTAAAAGGGGTCATCAGGTTTTAATGGGACAGGTAGGAGCTACTGTCATCATTTTTTTTTCACAAAAGAAATCAAATCACAAGAGTATCACTGTAATAAAGGGAGACTTGGACTTACTCTTTCACAGGATCCCGAGTAGGTCGTGGGTCTGTGGAAGTCAGACAGCCTCTCAAAGAGTGGTGCACAGCCCAGTCTCACCTCAAGTTTTATCAGTTTATTATGCTAACTCCAAATTGTTTATGTGGATCCTGCTATTTATATTACTTTTAATAAAGGAGGAAATTGTCACGGAATAATTTCTTAGCTATTCAGAACTTTTCCAAATGGAAATGGACCAGTAGAAGAAAACCCAGAGTAGTTATTATGCTCAGGCAGGTTTCCAGTTAGCTGTGACGGCAGGGAAGAGATCTCTTGTCAGAATTCAGCAGTTTGGTGCTACCTAAATTCTTAGTCTCTAATAGGTTAAAAGAAATTCCTGTTATTGGACATGTTTTGTAATTTATGTGAGCCTGTCTGCCTCCACTGAGAAAGGCTTAGGCGACTTTGCCTTTTGAGAGGAACTTTAATGTACACCTCAGTGACGCTGGTGTCCCAGCACTGCTCAGTGCGGTGACCTGACGCTTGTTCCTAGATATCTACGTCTGCATGATTTCCTCTGCACACAACGTGGCGGCACAAGGGAAGTACATCGCCATAGTCAGCACAACTGTGGAGACCAAGGAGCCTGAGAAGGAAATCAAACCGGCTTTGGAGCTCTTAGAACCAATTGAACAGAAGTGAGTGAAAAACTAAAACCCAAGTTGAGGGCTTTGATTGTGGCCCCCGGTGGGGTGAGTGTGAGAAGGTGGCAGGTGTCTGTGGTGAGCATCTCACCGTCTCCTCTCCACCAGTCTTGTCCTCTGGTAGAGCTCTGGTTGGTAGTGGGCCTTCTCCACCTGACTGACTGACTTCTCTTCCTCTCTAGGTTTGTCAGCATCAGTGACCTTCTTGTACCAAAAGACTTGGGAACAGAAAGTCAGGTGGGTGTGCAGCTGCGGGGAGGGTGTGGCCAGGGGAGACACCTTCACATAGTTTTAAGTCTTTATGATTTTCATTTCCAGATCTTTATTTCCCGCACATATGATGCTACAACTCACTTTGAGACAACCTGTGATGACATTAAAGACATCTATAAGAGGATGACAGGATCAGAGTTTGACTTTGAGGAAATGAAGCGCAAGAAAAATGACATCTATGGGGAGGACTAACAGCAGCATGTGCTGTGATCTCTTAGGACAGATTTAAAATTTGGCAAATAACGCGTTATATAAAATCAGTCTTGTAAGGCCTGCTTTTGTAATCAGAATGGAGAGATTGAAGAGCTCTGTGCCAGTGAATACTCCTCCCCTCCACCTTTCTAATATCATGTATTAACTCGTTTTCATGGAGTGGCTATTCAGAATTGGCAGGTTACCACATTCTGTTCAATTTAACCAAATTGGCTTTTTTTCCTAGTGAAGGATCAGTTTTAAACAAACATTGCGATACTGATACAGAGAATTTTGAGACAGTATTTGTGTCTTTTAATCAGTATAGTCTTTGCAATTATGTGCCTCTGCTCTCAGGAGCTGGCTCCATATGATTTGTGTGCCATCTCTCCTGTTGACATCAAGAAGATTCTAAATTGAATATTCCATGGTTTGGGGTGGCATCCCTAAGTTCTCCCTTTAAGTTTATGTTTTGTGTTATGTCAAGTATTAATGCAGGGCCCAAATAGGATAGCCACAGTTTGGTTTGTATGGGCATAAGATCTTAACCAAACTCCAGACTTAGGGCCTTGGTCATTTGGAGGAAGCCCGTAGGTGATGTTTTAACCTAATAAAATTGATGAGAGAAGGGTGAGGAACCCATCATAAAGCAGGTAAAATCTGCATGCATCTTCTGTGTGCCAGGCGTGGCTTCTGCAGAGGACCAAGCTGCAATGCAGTGCTGACTTGAACAGAGCCCCCTGCTCCTGTCTCAGTGGCCCCGAATGATTTCTGTGCTTCGAAATAAAGCCAGATGCTGGGAACCAGTGCTCTTTGCGGTCTGTGGTGTCCTGACTATAATGGCCACGCTGCCACGTGTTCAACTCAGCCAAGGAGCTGAAAGCAGTGCCAGGTGTGGGGTCTTGGTCAGAAGGTGTGCTCAGGCACCAGGCATATGGACAGTTCCAGGGCAGAGTGGCTGTCTGGCTTCCCTGTGGGTAGTCCTCAAATTTCCTGACACAAGGTAACCACTGGACTCTTTGATAATCTCAGTACTGGTTTAGAACAAGTATTGTTTACTACACAAATAGTTACTGCCTTTAATAATTTTGCTTATAAGGCTGGTGTGGTGGCTCATGCCTCTAATCCTAGCACTCTGGGAGGCTAAGGTAGGTGAACTGCCTGGGCTCACAGGTTTGAGACCAGCCTGAGCCAGAGAGAGACCCCGCCTCCAAAGAAATAGCCAGGTGTGGTGAGTGCCTATAGTCCCAGCTATTCAGGAGGCTGAGACAATAGGATCACTTGAGGCCAAGAGTTTGAGCTTGCTGTAAGCTGACATCATGCACGCTACTGAGAGCGACAAAGTGAAATTCTGTCTTAAAAAAGTTTGTGCTTGTAGTAGCAATTAAAGAGTACATAAATTCCAAAAGGTATATTGACTTAATAGTGCCCTTGTAAATTTTTTTTTTTTTTTTTGAGATAGTCTCACTCTGTTGCCCAAATGTTAGCCTAGTTCACAGCAACCTCCAACTCTTGGGCTCAAACGGGCCTCCTGCCTTGGCCTCCCTCAGTGCAAGGGTTATAGACGTGAATGATTGCTCCTGGCCTATACTATCTTCCAAAATGTTAAGGGGTTACAAATGTTTTTCTTGTAAGCATAGCTTTTGTAATGATTAGGTCAGGGCTGTTAGTGTGCCCATCACCTGAGTATTGTACCTGATAGGTGGTTCTGCTCCCATTTCTTTTTTTTGAGATGAAACCTCAAGCTGTTGCCCTGGGTAGAGTGCCATAGAATCACAGCTCACAGCAACCTCCAACTCTTGGGCTTAAGCGATTCTCTTAGCTTCCCAAGTAGCTGGGACCACAGCTGCCCACCAATTTTTTGGTTGCAGCCATCATTGTTTGAAGCCATCATTGAGCTGGATTCAAACCCGCCAGCTCAGGTGTATGTGGCTGGCACCTTAGCCACTTGTGCCATCGGCGCCTAGCCTCTGCTCCAATTTCTAATGGCTGTGTACCACCTATTCCCATCATTTAGCTCCCACTTAATAGAACGTATGTGTCTTTCCATTCCTGAGATAGTTCACTTAAGATAATGGTCTCCAGTTCTGTTCAAGGTGTTGCAAATGACTAATTCGTTCCATTTTATAGCTGAATAGTACTCCATGACACATACATTACATTTTATTAATCTACTCATGAATTGATGGGCACTCAGAATGATTTCACATCTTATGAATTATGCTACTATAATTTGGGTACAGGTGTCTTTGATAAAATAGCTTGTTTTTCTTTGGGTAGATATCACCTCATAGTGGGGTTCCTGGGTGAAATGGAAGTCTGCATTTATTTATTTGAGGAATCTCAGTACTGGTTTCCATAGAGGTGGTACTAATTTGCAGTCCCACTAACAGAGCGCTTTAAGTATTCCTTTCTGTGTCCATGCCAACATTTACAATTGCTTGATTTTTAAAAATGAGGGTAATGTGATTATCATTTCTCTGATTAGGATGACCAGCATTTATGTTTGCTGCCCATTTGTCTTAACTTGTTTTTTTGAGACAGTGTCACTTTTTACCATCCTCTGTAGAGTGCTATGGGTGCCTCAAACTCTTGGGTTTAAGCAATCCTCTTGCCTCAGCTTCCCTAAAGACAGGTACTCTCAAACTCCTGAGCTCAGGTGATCCACCTGCGTTGGCCTCCCAGAGTCGTGGGATTATAGGCTTGAGCCACTGTGCCTGGCCTGTTTTACCCTCTTTTGAAAAACCTCTATTTTTTTTTTTTGAGACGGAGCATCAATCTATCCTCCTGGGTAGAGTGCCATGGCATCAATAGCTCATAGCAACCTCCAACTCCTAGGCTCAGGCGAGTCTCCTGCCTCCGCCTCCCAAGTAGCTGGGACCACAGGTGCCCGCCACAACGCCCGGCCATTTTTTGGTTGCAGCCATCGTTGTTTGGCGGGCCCAGGCTGGGGATTCGAACCCGCTACCTTAGGTGTATGTGGCTGGCGCCTTAGCCGATTGAGCCACAGGCGCCGAGCCGCAACCACTTATCCTTTTACTGTCTCCATAGTTTTGCCTTTTCCAGAAAGTCATAGTATAGTTGGAATCAGGTGTGTAGTCTTTTCTGATTGGTTTCTTTCATTTAGTAATATGCATTTAAGGTCTGTCTTTCCATGACTTGATAGCTCATTTCTTTTTTTTTTTTTTTTGTGACAGAGCCTCAAGCTATCCCCCTGGGTAGAGTGCTGTGGCATCATAGCTCACAGCAACCTCCAACTCCTGGGCTCAAGCGAGTCTCCTGCCTCAGCCTCCCAAGTACCTGGGACCACAGGTGCCCACCACAATGCCCAGCTGTTTTTGGTTGCAGCCGTCATTGTTGTTTTGGTGGGCCCCAGCTGGATTTGAACCCACCACCTTAGGTGTATGTGGCTGGCACCTTAGCCACTTGAGCCACTTGAGCCACAGGCGCCGAGCCGATAGCTCATTTCTTTTTACTGCTGAGTAACATTCCATTGTCTGGGTGTACCACAGTTTATTTACCCATTCACCTACTGAAGGACATCTTCGCTGCTTCCAAATTTACAATAAATTACAGATAAAGCTGCTATTAACACCTGTGTGCAGGTTTTCAGGTGGACATTAGTTTTTAACTCCTTTAGGTAATACCAAGGACAGCAACTGCTGGACTGTGTGGTAAGAGTATGTTGAGTTTTGTTAAGAAACTACCAAACTATCTTCCAAAGTGACTCTATTATATTGCATTCCCACCAGCAACAAATCAGTGTTCTGGTTGCTACATATCCTCACCAGCACTTGGTGTTGTCAATATTCTGAATTTTGGCCATTCTAATAGGTGGGTGGTGGCATCTCATTGCTGTTTTAATTTGCGCTTTCCCAATAACATAATGATGTTGTGCATTTTTTCATATGCTTATTTGTTATCTGTTTATCTTCTTTGGTGAGTCGTTGTTCATGTCTTTTGCCCATTTTTAAATTAAGTTACTAGTTTTCTTTTTTTCTTTTTTTGAGACTGAGCCTCAAGCTGTTGCCCTGGGTAGAGTGCCATGGCATCACAGCTTACAGCAACCTCCAACTCCTGTGCTTAAGCAATTCTCTCGCCGCAGCCTCCCAAGTAGGTGGGACCACAGGCGTCTGCCATAACGCCTGGCCATTTTTTAGTTGTAGTTGTCATTGTTGTTTGGTAGGCCTGGGCTGGATTCGAACCCACCAGCTCTGGTGTATGTGGCTGGTGCCTTAGCCACTTGAGCTACAGGTGCCAAACCCTTTTTTTTTTTTTTTTGGAGACAGAGTCTCACTTTGTCACCCTTGCTGGAGGGCCCTGGTATCATAATTCCCAACAACCTCAAACTCCTGGGCTTAAGCAATACACTTGTCTCAGCCTCCCACGTAGCTGGGACTATAGGCGCTGCCCCAATGCCCAGCTAGCTTTTCCATTTTTGTAGAGACGGGGTATCGCTCTTGCTCAGGATGGTCTAGAACTGACCTCAAGCAAGGTCCACCCACCTCGACCTCCCAGAGTGTTAAGTTTTAAGAGTTCTTTTGATATTTTGGATAACAGTTCTTTATCACACAAGTCTTTTGCAAATATGTTCTCTCAGTCTGTGGTTTGTCTTCTCATTCTCTTGATACTATTGTTCTTAACAGCTAAGATAACTGAGGCTTGGAAGTTTATTCCAAGCACAGAGTGGGAAGTAGCTGCTCTTACCACCATTCTATTGTTGTATTTCCTAGGACTTACTTGAAAAAGGAGACAGAATATTGAAGGAGAAAAAAACAAAACACCAACAACCACCACCATAACCACTCTGGTTTTGAAAAAGGAAACTACATACCCTCCTTATCTCACAAATTCTCTGATAATCTCTTTGGTTACCAGTTTCAGTATCACCTATATGTTGATAATTCCTGGATCTCTATTTATAGCCCAGATCACTCAGATCTGTATATCCAATTGCCTATTCCGTAACTCCACTTAGACATCCTACAGGTTCCTCAAACATAGCCTGTCCAAAACCAAACTCATATATTGCCACTCCCTCAAACTTCCTCTTCCTCCTATAAAATTAATCTGTCTCGGCTGGTGCAGTGGGTCATGCCTGTAATCCTAGCATTCTGGGAGGCTACAGAGGATGGATTGCTTGAGCTCACGCCTGAGCAAAAGCAAAAGCAGGGCAATGCCTGTGGCTCAGTGGGTAGGGCACCGGCCCCAAATACTGAGGGTGGCGGGTTCAAACCCGGCCCCAGACAAACTGCAACAAAAAAATAGCCGGGCTTGTGGTAGGAGCCTGTAGCCCAGCTATTCGGGAGGCTGAGGCAAGAGAATCTCCTAAGCCTAGGAGTTGGAGGTTGCTGTGAGCTGTGCGATGCCACAGCACTCTACCAAGGGCGATAAAGTGAGACTCTGTCTATACAAAAAAAAAAAAAAAAAGCAAAAGCAGAACCCCATCTCTACTAAAAACAGAAAAACTGAAATAAGAGGATCGCTTCAGTCTAAGAGTTGGAGGCTGCTGTGAGTTATGACACCATGGCATTACCCAGGGTGATAGCCTGAAACTCTCTCTCAAAAAAAAAAAAAAGATTACTCTATCTCAGTAAATGGACCTCCATTCTAGAAACTTGGAAGTCGCCCTAAAACTACTTCCTCCTATCTTACCACTTCATTTGCAGAAGTAGCCCCAGCATATAATTGTATCCTCCATCCAATGATCCCAACATTTCCTCCCTACTCATAAACCCCTTAATAGTTTCATTTTCCTTCTTTTCTAGGCTAGCTTTCCTACCCATTCTGATAATGTCTTTTGAAAACACCTGCACTCCCTTTATCATTTTTGTCAGGCAAAACCTCAATCCTGATGATATATACCAATCTATTAATTTCATATTTGGACCCAAGCAGCTAAATGTTGCAAGACAAAAACCCTACGACCAAGCTGACTGGTCTCACTTTAAAATCATCTCCCCAAACATCAAATATGCATCAATAGTGCCTCAGTCATCTTATGAAGTTTCTTTGTAGGCATATAACCTCCTGTCCTCTCCTAGGAAGAATATTACATGTTTGTCCCCTTTAAGTTCTTATAGAAAAAAGAATAAATGTAAGAAAACAGAAAAATATCTGATATAAACTCTCTCCTATTCCAACTACCAGGTAACCCTGACTTACACAACTATCTCCCTGGGCAGCGCCTGTGGCTCAGTGGGTAGGGTACCGGCCCCATATACCAAGGATGGCAGGTTCGAACCCAGCCCCAGCCAAACTGCAACAAAAAAATAGGCACCTGTAGTCTCAGCTACTCAAGAGGCCGAGGCAAGAAAATCACCTAAGCCTAGGATTTGGAGGAAGTGAGTTGTGATGCCACAGCGCTCTACCAAGGGTGGTAACGTGAGACTCTGTCTCTAAAAACAAAAAACAAAAAAAACTTCCTTCCTCCACCTCACTGAAGGAAAGGTCTCTATTTGCGTGTAGTTCACCGTGTCTCAAGTTTTTAAGGACCTAACTTTCTACAGTGACCTGGTCTTTATTAATCTCTCCAACCCCATCTCCCACCACTTATCTCCTTGCTCACCATACTCTCCAATAGTCTTCTTTTCCTACTTAGAGACTTAGTACCTCCTGCTTGCCTTGTTTCTCTAGTAACACATGATTTCAGGTTACCTCAGGTATTGGTCTATTTTCTCCTTTGCTGTTGACACGTCTCACCACCACCATGGCCCTAGGCAACTACTGATCTGCTTTGTTATACAAGAGAGATGTGCCTTTAATGAAATGCCATGTAAATGAAAGCATAAAATATATACTGTTTAATGTTTAGCTTCTTTTACTTGACACAACATTTTCAAGACTCATCCACATTGTTCCCTGTGTAGTTCATTCCCTTTTAACTGCTGAGTAGCACTTTATACGGGCATACCATAATGTGTTTGCCAATTTACTTGTTGATGGACATAGTATTTTTTCTACTTTGGGGTCACTATGAATTAAACTGCCAGAAACATTGGTGTGCAGGTCTTTGTATGTGCATAGGATTTCTTTTTTATGGGTAAATACATAGGAATGAGTGGAACTACTAGGTCTATTGGTAAGTATTTATCAAATTTATAACTGGCAAACGATTTCCTAATAGCAGTGTAAGAGCATTCCAATTGTTTCACGTACTAATTGTTTTGAGTTTTTTCTTTTCTTTTTTGAGACAGAGTTTCATTATGTCACCCTCAATAGAGTGCCATGGCATCACAGGTCACAGCAACCTCAAACTCTTGGGCTTAAGTGATTCTCTTGCCTCAGTCTCCCAAATAGCTGGGACTATAGGCACCGCCAAAACACCTGGCTATTTTTTGTTGCAGTTGTCATTATTGTTTAGCTGGCCTGGGTCAGGTTCGAACCTGCCAGCCTCAGTGTATGTGGCTGGTGCTGTAACCGCTGTGCTACAGGCGCTGAGCATGTTGTGACTCTTTTTAATTTCAGCCATTTTAGTGGTCATGCAGTATTTCATTATGGTTTTAGTTTGTACTTATCTCATCATCATTATGTTGAGTATCTTACGTGCTTATTGGCATTCTTATATTGTCTATTTAGACATGTCTGTTCAAATCATTCGTCCATTTATTTTATTTATTTTACTTTTTTTGAGACGGAGCCTCAAGCTATCCCCCTGGGTAGAGTGTTGTGGCATCACAGCTCTCAGCAACCTCCAACTCCTAGGCTTAAGCAAGTCTCCTGCCTCAGCCTCCCAAGTAGCTGGGACCACAGGTGCCCGCCATAACGCCCGGCTATTTTTTAGTTGCAGCCATTGTTGTTGTTTTGGGCGGGTACAGGCTGGATTTGAACCCGCCACCTTAGGTGTATGTGGCTGGCGCCTTAGCCACTTGAGCCACAGGCACTAAGCCTCATTTATCCATTTAAATAACTAGATTGTATATCTTATTATTGAGCTGAAAGATTTATTTATTTTTTAAGGCAGGGTCTTACTCTGTGGACTGGGCTAGAGTGCAATGGCATCATCATAGCTCACTATAACCTAAAAATCCTGGGCCTAAGAAATCCTCCTGCTGCACCCTCTCAAGTAGCTGGAACTACAGGCATACACCACTACACTTAGCTAATTTTTTTGTTTTTTATAGAGATGGGGTCTCACAATGTTGCTCAGGCTGGTCTTGAACTCCTAGCCTTAAGTGATCTTCGTGCCTTAGCCTCCCAAAGTGCTAGATGACAGGTGTGAGGCACCGCACTTGCCTATAAGTTTTCTTTATATATTCTCAATACCAGTTCTTTATCTGGCATATGCACTGTGAATATTTTCTCTCATTCTATGTCTTGCGTTTATATTTACTTAAATGTGTCTTTTGAAAAGAAGTTTTTAATTTTGGAGAAATCTGGGCAGCACCTGTGGCTCCGTGGGTAGGGCGCCAGCCACATATACCCAGGGTGGCGAGTTCAAACCCAGCCCCAGTCAAACTGTAACCAAAAATAGCCGGGCATTGTGGCAGGAGCCTGTAGTTCCAGCTACTCGGGAGGCTAAGGCAAGAGGATAGCCTAAGCCCAGGAGTTGGAGGTTGCTGTAAGCTAAGACACCAACAGCACTCTACCGAGGGTGATAAAGTGAGACTCTGTCTCTAAAAAAAAAGAAAAAAAATCTGGAGAACTCTATTTATCAAGATGTTTTCTTTTAGAATTTCGCATTTTGTGTGTACTAAAAATTTTTGCCAACTCAAGGTCATGAACACTTTCTCCTTTGTTTTCTTCTATAGTCTAAGATCAATTTTGAGCTAATTTGTACACATGGCATGAGATTAGGATAGAAGTCCACTTTTATCTAAGTGTTCCACCACTATTTGTTTTTTGTTTTTGAGACAGAGTCTCACTATGTCACCCTCGGTAGAGTGCTGTGGTGTCACAGCTCACAGCAACCTCAAATTCTTGGGCTTAAGAGATTCTCTTGCCTCAGCCTCCCAAGTAGCTGGGATTATAGGCACCCCCCCCACCACAACCCCCAGTTATTTTCTTTTTTTTTTTTAATTTTTTTTATTTTTATTTTTTATTTTTTTTTAACCCCCAGTTATTTTCTTATTGCAATTCTCATTTTTGTTCAGCTGGCCCGGGCAGTGCTCGAACCCTCCAGCCTTGGTGCATGTGGCTGGTACTGTGCTACAGGTACTGAGCTTCCATCACTATTTCTTTTTTTTTTTTTGAGACGGAGCCTCAAGCTATCCCTCTGGGTAGAGTGCCATGGCATCACAGCTCACAGCAACCTCCAACTCCTGGGCTCAAGCAAATCTCCTGCCTCTGCCTCCCAAGTAGCTGGGACCACAGGTGCCCACCACAACGCCCGGCCATTTTTTGGCTGCAGCCATCATTGCTGTTTGGCGGGCCCGGGCTGGGGATTTGAACCCACCACCTTAGGTGCATGTGGCTGGCGTCTTAGCCGCTTGAGCCACAGGCGCCGAGCCTCCACCACTATTTCTTAAAAGAAAATCCTTACCCCATAGAATTACCTTGGCTTCTCTGTCAAAACTCATTAGAGATAGGGGTCTATCTGTGGATTCTGTATATTTTACATTGTTCCAAGCCTCCTCTCTCCTCATCCTTTTTAAACAACAAGTACAAGATAGTCTTCATACTCACAATTGCTAGCAATGAAGGTACCTAAATTGTCCATATACTCCAAACAAAGTGATCTCAGGATGAAAGTTGTATTCATATTATAATGCAGGATAAATAAGAAAAAATATGAAAGTTAATGCTAAATTCAATATAAACAGACCACTAAAAACAAACAATATCCTAGTGCCCTCTAGTGGGCAAAAACTGTAGAGATATGCCAAGTAAGAAAGATGAGCTAATAAAAACGCTATTCACAGGAATACTGAATGCTAATGAATGTGATTAATATCTCCACTTAATCTCCTCTTTTAAAGACAAACAAGTTAAATATAAAAGGAAAGGCTGAGCACCTGTGGTTCAAGTGGCTAAGGCACCAGCCACATACACCTAAGGTGGCGGGTTCAAATCCAGCCCAGACCTGCCAAACAACGACGGCTGCAATCAAAAAATAGCTGGGCATTGTGGTGGTCACCTGTGGTCCCAGCTACTTGGGAGGCAGAGGCAGGAGACTTGCTTGAGCCCAGGAGTTGGAGGCTGCTGTGAGCTGTGATGTCACAGCACTCTACCCAGGAGGACAGCTTGAGGCTCTGTCTCAAAAAAAAAAAAAAAAAACAAACAACATATATATATATATATATATATATATATATATATATATATATATATAAAAGGAAAATGTTTTGCTATTGTAAACTACTTTAATCCAATGTGAATGCAATGAAAGAGAAAATTGGTTAGAAAAACAAAACAGGCCTGGTGCCTATAGCAGAGACTAGGGTGTAGGCCACATACACCAGAGCTGGTGGGTTCAAATCCAGCCTATACCTGCCAAACAACAATGACAACTATAACCAAAAAATAGCCAGGTGTTGTGGTGGGTGTCTGTAGTCCCAGCTACTTGGGAGGATGAGGCAAGAGAATTGCTTAAGCCCAAGAGTTTGAGGTTGCTGTGAGCTGTGACACTACGGCACTCTACCAAGGGCGATTATAGTGAGACTATCTCCAAAAAAAAAAAAACAAAAACAAAACAGAGGCTTAGAATTTGTATTCCCATAATATATTTCTCTATACAAAGAAAAAAGGGCCAGAAGTCAAAGGAAAAAGGGATTTTACACAATTTATTAAGCAAAGATGTAAGCAAAATGGTTTCAAAACATTGTCAAAATATGTTATTTTATAATAAAACCCATAATAATGTGTAATATTACATAGACACTAAATTTTTTTGTAATTGAACACAAGAAGCTGTCAACAATCATAATTACGTGTACAGAACAGGAGTGAATAGAAAAAAAGAGGATTTATATATCTCCATATTTGAAATGTATATAATACATGCTTGTATTTAAAATTGTAGATCCATTGTTTTGAAAAAATGGTAATTTTATATGCTTACACATGAACCTCTAAAATAGGTGGCAAGTGAATAATACTTTTTTCAAAGCAGTATGTTCCAACAGTTGATTATAATTAACTAACCCTTGTTAAGTTCCTCAGGGTACATAGGTACACAGCAGCATTCTCAAACAGCAGGGGGGAAACAAAAAATTAAAAGTACTTTTTATTATCAATTTTGCTCAACATTTTAATCCTTTAAATACTTCCATATACTCAAAAAGCCTCCATCTGAAGAAATCCAAGATGTCTGTTTTCTGAATACTCATTCTTGAGTAGGCTTTTGTGCTATTAGGTCTAATGTCAATTTTCCAGCTGGTATACCATAAATTTTTATCAGGTCTTGAAGACCTGCCTGCTGAGTGTCAAAGCCTTTTGCTAATTTTACATACACCTTCACCTCTTGAGTCTCAGCCTTACTTAGACAATGAGTTTACCTTCAGTGTTAGAAGACTTCATCTTTTCTTCTTATTTTATTTTTGCAGTTTTTGGACAAGGCTGGGCTTGAACCCGCCACCTCCAGCATATGGGGCCAGCACCCTACTCCTTTGAGCCACAGGCACCACCCTTTTCCTCATCTTTTAACCCAAAGTTTTTGGTATATCCATCTACCTTTTTCTTCTTGATTCCTACTTTAAAGGAAGAGGTCTATCTTTTCAATATTTGTGCCTTCAAACTATCTTCCTATCTTTACTTTTGTATTTTTGAAAAATCTCACTACTATTCCAGTTACTTTAGGTTCAAAACTTGAGTCATGGCTCAGTCCCCATAGCTCAGTGGTTAGGGTGCCGGCCACAAACACTGGGGCTGGCAGGTTCAAACCTGGTCCAGGCCTGCTAACCAACAACAACAACAAAATAATAGCCAGGTGTCGTGGTGGGTGCCTGTAGTCCCAGCTACTGGGAGGCTGAGACAAAAGACTCACTTAATCCCACGAGTTTGAGGCTGCTGTGAACTCTGACACCGCAGCACTCTACTGAGGGTGACATAAAGAGACTCTGTCTCAAAAACAACAACAAAAATATAAAACTTGAGTCACTGTTACTCTTACTCTCCTTCTAAAAATGTTTTTTGTTTGTTCTTGATATTAACTGGGAGTTAACTCCATAGGGTAGGGAAGTCTAAGAAGACTCAGCTTTCTGGCACTCTGCTACCAGATGATAGGATGAATAACAGTACTAACAAGGACCAAGAACACCTATTACTAGTCTTCCTATGTATTTTGCATATAATTTCTTCAGTCTAAAATGCCTTTTCTGGCTCCAGTCTAATTACTTTCTATTCTCTATCCCTTCTTTCTTTTTTCCTTTTTTTGAGATAGAGTCTCAAGCTGTTGCCCTAGGTAAAATGCTGTGGTGTCATAGTTCACAGCAACCTCCAACTCGGGCTCAAGCGATCCTCTTGCCTCAGTTTTTCTGTTTTTAGTAGAGACGAAGGTCCTACTTTTGCTCAGTCTGATCTCAAACTCATGAGCTCATGCAATCCACCTGCCTCGGCCTCCCTGAGTGCTGGGATTATAGGTATGAGCCACCCCACCCGGCCTCTCTATCCCTTCTTTTAAGTATGTGCTGCTTCCTACATGAAGCTTTACTTTTATGGAGATGAATCATTCTTCTGAATGGTTTAATGTTTGTAATTAATTCCTACACCACTTTAGTGGGCTTGAAGTCCATGCTCCTTTACATTGATACTGCTCTTCACCCCTCCTTTTTTTCAAGAGACCAAGTCTCACTCTGTCACCCAACCTCCAGCTCTTGGGCTTAGGGGAGTCTCTTGCCTCAGTCTCCTGAGTAGCTGGGGACTACAGGTGTCTGCCACAATGCCAAGCTATTTTTTATTGCAGTTTGGCTAGAGCTGCATTTGAACCCACCACCCTTGATATATGGGGCCGGTGCCCTACTCACTGAGCCACAGGTGCCACTTGATACTCTTCCCTTTAAGTACTTGTTAAATCTTCCCAAGTGTTGGTTAAGTTCTCAAGATTATGAGCAGATTTTATAATCCTTTTTACTTTCACTATCTAACCCAAAATAGGTTTGATGATAACCACAAATGTATCAGGCCTTTGGGGACAACAGTCACTTTCACTGCTATCAATGATTTACACATACTCAAGTCCTCCATTTACACGCGCATCTGCCTCCTATCTCCATTCCCTACCCCCAACTACAGCTTCCCTGTGTCCAGCCTTCTTTATTCCTATACATTCCCTCTCTAGCAAGTGTGACCAAAGAATTATATGCTGTGTTTTATTCTTCTGAGATCAGATGAGATTGGGTGCATCTAGGGTGGTATGGATGCAGACACTTTTAGTTAATTATAATAAAAGGGCTCAGAGTATGCCATCCTAAAACATGCTACTCTGGCATAACGATTATTTTGAGCTCAAGGCAATTGAGAAAAAGCAGACAAGTTCTCTGCCTCACTCCCCACCCTCTACCTGAAAAAAGAACACAAATTCTCTTTGTGAAAGTGTCCCCCCATTACTTCCTGTAGCATGAAGGAAACAAAAACTTCATCATTGGAAATAAGATGACACTGAGAAAGTCTACACAAACAACCTTACTAATTAGCCCTTGTCTACCATCACTTTCCCCACACATTTGTCTTTTCACAATTTGCCATCCCTAGAAGCTCTAAGTCCTTTTCCTTTGTCTTTAAAAAATTATTGATCTTTACTAAGATGCTATATAAGCCCAAGTAACCACCTCTTAAGAATCTTCACAACTAGGCCAGGCACAGTGGCTCGTGCCTGCAATCCTTGCACTCGGGGAGGTCAAGGAGGGTGGATTGCTTGAGCCCAGGAGTTTGAGGTTGCTATGAGCAATAACACCACAGCACTCTACCCAGGATGATGGAATGAAACTCTGTCTCAAAACTAACTAAATAAATGATTTAAAAATAACCTTCTGTTGTTATTCCCTTGTTAATTTGTCTTTTGTCAGTCTAATTTGCAGCCCCAGCCAACTTTCATAGAATCAACATAACTTTGATTCTAAACCAGACAAGACAGTACACAAAGAAAAGTATATGCTAATCACTCATGAACATAAATATATACAAAATAAGAGCTCATGAACAAAATATTAGCAAACTAATATAGCAATGTAAAAACACATGAGTACATTCAAGTATGTATGTATTTTCACATATATGTTTAGTATATTAGTGGGGGAATTCCTAAAAGTGAAGTTATTTGGTCAAAGATCACATACATTTTTAGGTTTGAGAAATATTAACTCTCAAACTATCCTTCAAATAGACTATGCCAACACTGTACTTCCACCATGAATGTATAAGAGTCTGTTTCTCCATACCTAAGAAGGGTTCTTTAAAACAATCAAATAAACAAAACATAAGAGAGACAAGTACAAATGGCTAATGTAAAGAAGTTAGAAGAGAAGGAGAGGTTAAAGATGTAAGTGCAAGAGGGCAGTGCCTGTGGCTCAAAGGAGTAGGGCGCGGGCCCCATATGCCAGAGGTGGCAGGTTCAAACCTAGCCCTGGCAAAAAATTAAAAAAAAAAAAAAAAAAAAAAGACGTAAGTGTAAGAGAGAATAACCAATGTGGCAACATCTCTGAAATGTAGTAAGGACACCTAAGAATTAAATAACAAATCAATACTAGACTTGGACAGGAGCCAGGATGTCTCCTCCAAATAAAACAAAAAGAAAGGAGCAAGCTGAGAGTCCTAATAGCTTCTATTTTCCCATTAAAGTAGAAAGTAAGATGATCTGCTGAACACGAGGGATGTCCAGAAGATTTGAAATTAAAATAATCTTGAAGTGGAAAAGGCCTAGTATGATACAAACTACATAAGACACTATCGAAAAATTAAGCTACATTAAACTACATTAAAGTCAAAAAACAGATGACAAATTGGGGGACATATTCAGAATTCATATTACAACAAACCCATTTCTTTAATATACAAAAACTCTAACAAATTAATTTTTTAAAAGACCAACAATCCAACAGAAAAGTAGGAAAAGTGTCTATAGAGAAGGCACTCAAAGGCATTTTTCATGTCTTCAGCTTTGCCTCTTTCTCATCTATCTTCATACTTTGTGCTTTATGTGATTCCTATCTATGGAATAATGTCCAAATTCTTCTCTTCCATCATCTCCATGTGAGAGAGAGAAAGATAGGAAATTAATGTTCAAGTTATTAAAACCTGAACTAAGTTACCACTGAGAAATTTATAATATCAATTATGCTAACATTGTTTTAAACACTTTGTTGTTGCTTATGTTGTTGTTAGAGAATAGGTCTTGCCATGTTGCCTAGGCCGGCTTTGAATCCTCCAGCCTCAGTCTCTGGAGTAACTGGGACTATAGGCACAAGACCACATGCCAAGTGTAACACAGTTTTAGAGCCTAAGCCTGTGATGGCTGCCAGAGGCCAGCTACCTCCATCAAGCAAAATAAATGAACAAACCTCAGTACTTTGTATTTACCTCAATAGAAGACGACTAGTCTCTCAGACTATGAAAAGACAGTGGCAATTTTAACAAATGGCCCCCCAAATTCTTGGACAATCCCCCCATGGTGGTAAGATCTAGGACCTGTCCCCTTGAATCTGGGCATGGTTGTATCTATCAGCCAACACAGTACAGGGGAAGTGATGCTATGTGACTTTCAAGATGCAGTCAGAAAAGGCCACACAGTTTCCATCTAGTCCTTTTTGGGACACTCAGTGCTCTAGAAAAAAGTAGCCACAGAGAAAGAAACTTATCTTGAGACCATTGTGCTGGGGAGGCTACTGGCAGACACTTGGACTGACAGCCATAATTGATTATAAGCCAGATGAGCAAGTGACCTCAGAGGTGTAGACCAAATGATCCTTTAGATGACGGTAGCGCCAATCTAACATTAACCATATGAGAAACCCCAAATGAGAACTGTCTAGCTGAGTCACTTCCATAATCCTGACTCACAAAATTATAAGCAACATAAAAGGAAATTCTGGGAGTAATTTGCTATGCAACAATACTAATTGTACACAGGTATTTTTACATTAGTAGACAAGCTGTCCCCTTTATATTACTATATTATTATTATAATAATATGAAATTTTGAAGACAGCTCTATTTTCTTTTTTCTGCCTTAGGATTTCAGACTTTTTTTTCCTTACAAACCACACATTCCACAGGTCAGAAACTTAGGCCCAGAAAAGTGAAATCACAGTCCAAATTACAATAGGATGTAATAGATCAAAACTCATGCTTCTTAATTATTAATGCAGTGTTTTTTCCCTAACCAGGGCTTCTTTGTATCTTCTTCTCCTTTCCTTTCCACTCTTTTTCTTGTGGCAGAAGGATAGCCAAAGTAATATTAATCAATCACCTTTATATGCTTCCTCCAAAGAACCCAGACTTATTCATAATTCAAATTTAAACAGCATTTCTCAATCCTGCTTGTCTCTACTCCTATTGAGCAGGAAGGTACTCAGACATCCCTCCAGCAACAAAAGGTGCCAGCCTCCTGGGGCAGTTGATCAGTGTGTCTGAACTATTACCAACAGAATGCAAATTTGTTACCAAGGTATCTTGGTAATAGGAGAGCAATAACAGTAGAAGTACATTACCTGAGTATTAAGACCTTCACAGAACTTCCAACAAAGTAGGTAGCAGAAATCCCATCCTCACCTAGACTGTAAACTGCCATCCTTTGTCAACTGTGAAACACAAAGGCCATCTGCAAGTCTAACAATTTTCTAAGAAAGCTCTAATTAGCAGTTTGGGGGCTGGTGTAGTAGGATATTATGACGGAACTATGAAAAGAAAAATTAAAAGGCAAAAAATAAACTAAATATCACCAGAGAAAACAAAGTAGAAAGAGATTTTACGAGGCAGTATAAAATTGGAGTTATGCAGCCATCCTCCCACAATCTAGATTAAATTAAAGTTGGATTTGTAGTTTTTCATTTATATTCATTTGTTTTCTACATACTAACTTCTGTAATCTGTTTTAAAAGTGAGAAGACTAACAAAAGTGACTTAAAGTGCAAAATCCTGGCTTAAAATGACTTAAAACAAGTGTCCATTAACAGGGTTTTGACAATATAAACTAAGGTACATTCAACAGTGGACTATTATAGAGGTATGAAAAGAAAGAGGGGGCTTTCCTTTGTACTCATATGGGAAGAAAGCAAGGTTCATATTATGCTATCCTTTTGTGTAAAAAAAGAGGATAAGAATAAATAAATATATTACTGATAAAAAATAAGTGAACAATAAGAAATGAAGAATCAGTCAGGAAAAAATGTTTTTTGGATATTTAAACATACATTCATTATCAACCTTAGTACCTGGTGAGAGACACAGGCATTATAATGTCACTTCTCATTTAAATTTGTTCTTTCCTAGCTTAAGGATTAATTGGACCATCTGAATGAAATGTTTATTTAATCTTGAATGGCACAATAAGGTCTGAGGACGGTATATCTCATGCTGATTGATTTTCAAAGTCTCCTCAGCTCAAAGATGATTTTTTTTCTCATAGCTGAACTAGATAATAACAACCACACTCACTTACTCTCCTCCCACAGTAATTACCATGTTTATCTCCACTAACCTCTAATCAATATTTACTATTTAAATAAACACCTTACTATCTTTTCCCTAATAATTCCAGTTTTCTTATTTACTCTCTGTTTTCGGCTAAAGCCTTAAACACACCCAGTTGTAATTTCAAATAACTGTGAATCACTGACTTCCCACAACCCCAGGGCACATTTACTTAGATACCCTAGAACTACTTTATAATGCCAATATTGAAAGTATAACTCTTTGATGCCAAAAATTATAAACCTGATACCTTTCCCTACAACTGTTCATTTTCCTAGGTTTTCCAGTCCTAAAAGATATCTTAGAATCTATTAAGTCCACCCCCAAATAACAACCATTTCTAACACACGAAGAGAGAAAAAGTGGTTAGTCAGCTATATCTCTCAAGTGCTGGGAAGGATGACTAAGAACCTACACAAATAGCTAACAACATCATATTCTAAGTAGTTAAAAGAGAATCAAAACCAGAAATGTAAATGTAATGCTCTCTTCCCTCGTCCCTCAATTTCTGTCCATTCTTCTAGTGCTCTTTATTACCACCCCTTTCCTTCCTCTAGGGTGGGAGGCTGCCCCCAAAAGCTGGTTTTCTCACAGGTACCTATATTTGATTTATAAGGCAATAGAAATGCACACAAATCAGGCATAAAGGAGAGTTATTTGTCTATGACTGGTTCAAATTATTTTCTTCCAGGTAAAAAGACTCTAAAACTAACAAAAAAGAATCAGGAGAAAGGAGAGGTAAAAGACAAATAAGAGTCT
Source organism: Galagoides demidoff (assembly GCA_963574575.1). NCBI lineage: Eukaryota > Metazoa > Chordata > Mammalia > Primates > Galagidae > Galagoides > Galagoides demidoff. The sequence continues at coordinate 1,103 of CAUYQV010126748.1, read as the reverse complement.
GGGGACTTGTTCCCTGTGTGGTGTTGTGGTTCTGGCTTTGAAATCTTGTTACTAGTGGCCATGGTCCCAGATCTAGGGAACTGAAGAATGGTAACAATGTTATTATTTAAATATCTTTCATCTGTCCATGTCTTCAGATCTCAGAATAACACTGCTGTTTCAAACTTCTAGTTTTAATAAACTAGTGCCAAGAAAAAATTACAGGCAACATCAAAAGTAAATACACCCAAGTTCAGAAATATGTCTTGAGGATACACCCAGAAACAGGGGGGAAGAATGTATAATTATTTTTTTAACCCACTCCACCTCTCTTCTAATGAAATGAATATCTCTTAAAAACTTTATTATGGCTGGGTGCAGAGGCTCACACCTATAATTCCAGCACTTTGAGAGGCCCACATGGGAGAATTCCTAAGGCAAGAAGTTCAAGATCAGCCTGGGCAAAAAGACAAGACCCTAACTTTACGAAAAATAAAAATAAAAAAAAAGAAAGAAAACTTTATTATAAAAGTTGTTCATGTTCGCTGTGGAAAATAACAAAAGAGACAAAAATCAACCATTAGTAATAATCCTAACACTCAACTATTACCATTGCTGACATTTTGGAACAAATCCTTATGGAAATTTTTTATATGCAAAAGTTGAGATCATGTTACTAAACTTTTTTCATGTAAATATTATGACATATTTTCTTTTTTTTTTTTTTTTTTGAGACAGAGCCTCAAGCTATCCCGCTGGGTAGAGTGCCATGGCATCACAGCTCACAGCAACCTCCAATTCCTGGGCTCAAGCGAGTCTCCTGCCTCTGCCTCCCAAGTAGCTGGGACCACAGGCACCCGCCACGACGCCCGGCCATTTTTTGGTTGCAGCCATCATTGTTGTTTGGCGGGCCCGGGCTGGGGATTCGAACCCGCCACCTTAGGTGTACGTGGCTGGCGTCTTAGCCGATTGAGCCACAGGCACCAAGCCGACATATTTTCAAATCTATAAAATTATAGTAATTGAGAGAATGGATTTTGAAGTCAGACAGATTAAATTGAATCCCAGTTTTCCCACTTACTATGTGACCTTAAACAAGTTATTTAATCTCTCTCAGTGCCTGA
>CAUYQV010126747.1:0-23817 GCA_963574575.1 Galagoides demidoff | reverse complement strand
AGCAGATAACAGTTAATCTATAGAGACCTCACTACTTAAAGGAAGGGTGCCATCATCATAAAATCTAACATATGTGGTATTGGCCTTCCAGGTAAGGAAACAGCTACTGAAAATGGAAATAAATGGACCCAGATATACTGGAAATGTAGCTCAAGGTTTGGCAAGGACCAGATCATAATTATTTCAGGCTTTGGAAACCACAAGATCTTTGGGGCAGCTACTCAACTCTGCTTTTGTAGCAACCATAGGAAAAAAAGTAAACAAATAAGTGTGAATATGTTGCCACAAAATTTTATTTATTTATTTTGAGACAGAGTCTCACCATGTCACACTTGGTAGAGTGCCATTGCATCACAGCTCACAGCAACCTCTAACTCTAGGCCTTAAGTGGTTCTCTTGCCTCAGCCTCCCAAGTAGCTGAGACTACAAGCACTCACCATGACACGCAGCTATTTTTTCTGTTGCAGTTGTCATTGTTTAGCAGGTCTGGGCGAGGTTTGAACCCTCCGACCTCTGTGTATGTGGCCAGTTCCTTCACCATGGAGCTACAGGCACTGAGCCAGCAATAAAACTTTATTTATAGGCTCAGTGTCTATAGCTCACAAACTAGGGCATGAGCCACATATACCAGAGCTGGTGGGTTTGCATCCAGCCCAGGCCTGCCAAACAACAATGACAACTACACCACCAAAATAGCTGAGCATTATGGTGGCCTCTATAATTCTAGGTACTTGGGAGGCTGAGACAAGAGAATCATTTAAGCCCAAAGAGTTTGAGAGTGCTGTGAGCTGTGATGCTATGGGACTCTACCAAGGGCAACAGCTTGAGACTCTGTCTCAAGAAAAAAAAAAAAACCCAGAAAAAACCAAAAAAAAAAAAAAAAACCCAAACTTTATTTATAAAAACACAAGGCCAACCAGATTTAGCCCATGGGTAATAGTTTTCTGAACTTTGGCATGGATCGTTGGCCTTGCAATTTTTCAGATCTTAAACACAAAAGACTGCTAGGTCATCCCTTCCAAATGAATATAAGTCATAAAAATAACAAGTTTCTCAAATAATTACTATAACCTTTTTGTACTTTTAACAATAGAGCAACTCTACAGTTTTGTTGCAAATTAAACTTGTGTACACACACTAATAGTACTGAAGTATTTCTAAATGAAACATCCTGAAAGCAATATATAAATATCATAACAAAAGTGGTTTAAAAGGTAAAGTGCCATTCCAAAGCCCAATGTAACAGGAAGAAATAACAGCAGTTCCACTAAGAAAGGAAATAATTGAAAAAAAAAAAGAAAAAAAGCTTAGAGCTGGAAGGATGATATACTATGACCCTTTTTATTTGAAGAGTGAGGTAGTGAAAGAAACAAACAAAAAAAGCTTCCCTTTCTTTTCATTCTAGAGTGTCCTTAAAACAAACGATGGCCACAGCAGTCTTGAGGCGGCATCCAGAGATGACAGCAGGGCCATCTCATCTTAGAGGAGAACTAAAATAAGTTAATTATAACTTTCTTTCTTTGAACCAAGAGTATATCTGGAGTTTGTGTTCAATGATCAATTTACTAGTCCAAATTGTGTGATAATAAAGAGCAATGATTGAAAGGCTTTGGATTCAGAAAGACCTGGGTTTGACTCTTTGCCATTTTATTAATTATGTAGCATTGAGAAAGTTATGAGAGCTTTGTATAAATTTCAGTTTTTTCATTTGTAAATGAAAGAATACATATAAAGCATTTAGGACGTTATGATGTCATAGGCACACAGTTCATGCCAGGGGCACACGTTCAAAGCCCATAGAGATATCATGAACTCTCAAGAAATGATGTTTTTCTCAAACTTCATCTGGTGTCTGATGTCTTTTTGATACCTTCATCCTGTTTATTGTCAGCAGGAGTGAGTTGGAATTGCAGAAGATAATAAGACCTGCCTATTTGGCAGGGGACGGACAACAGCTAGAGGAAGGGACCTAGAGGAAGGGACTATCGTGCCACTGTGCAGTCCTTCAGGCGATCACACAAGGACAAACTTAAGAGTCTCTAAAAGTGTTCCCAGGTAAAATTTTTCAGTCTAATACCTTACTACGTGGTATTTACCGTCAGATCTCAGTGTTTATAATTTCTCCACAGAATGGATGACTCTAGGCCCCAACATCCAACCCAGGTAAAATTGTATTTTCTCCACTATTTTTTTTGTTAACTTTAAAATTCTACCTTTCATTGTTTTCAGAAACAGTTGAGATCAGTTTCACTTTCAGTTAAAATGCATAAATCACATTTTCTTCGTAACAACTAGCCACAATGAATTGATCTCACTCTCTCTCTCTCTCTCAATTGAAAACTGTAAACACAGGAAAACTAAGGAAACTACATTTCTGATAGGAAGGAACCCTTTCTAGGGATGCAAAGATGCTAATCTGGCCTTGGGTGAACTGAGACTTGGACCTGTCAGGCAGAAAGATTTTGCTGAGTTAATTTAAAATTTAAAATGTGTAAATAGTTTCATAATAGTCGTACAATTTACAAACTTATAAAGATTTTTGGGCTGATGTGATGGGTTAAAAATCTATAGGAACACCAGATGTAGAGCTAGTTCTCCTGATCGAATTTCTCCAATGAAACTTCTATTGAGTTTCCAGTAACACAGGGAGCTGGAAGGCTCTGCGGTAATAGAGAAAGAGCAGGTGAGGTGGGGGCGATGCCTCTGTAATCCTTTAGTGTTTAGATTCTGAACACCTGCTGGAAGGAGAGATTGGTAACAGAGATAGGGTGGAATTCACCCTCAAAACACAAAAGAAAACTACTGAAGCTGCAACAAAACCCCAGTCCAACTCAACCTCTGATTAGATGGATGTGATCGATTCCTTATTATAACATCCTGAAAAATCTTGTCTTCTTTAAAAAAAAAAAATCTGCAGTTATTTCAAACACAATGTCTTATATAAAATAAAGAATGCTATAAAGAATATGAATAAGTTGGAAAACATAACCCATCATCAAGAAGAAATATAGTAGGGTTATTCCCACACAGACCACAGATGTTAGAATCAGTAGAAATATCAGGTGTTAGAAGGGAGAAGCAGACAGGATGATGTTAGAATCAGGCACTAAGAAAAAACTGGATTTGAAAACTTTCACGGATCTCAGATCTTTCACCAATGGATAGTCTTTTCCATTTGTCTTTTCAAATTTTAAACTGCTTTATTGAGATATAATTAACAAAGAAAAAGATGTACATATTAAATGTGTACAACTCAGTGGGTTTAGGGTAGGTATAGACCCGTGGAGCCATCCCCACCATCAAGGCTGTAGACATGTCCATCACCACCCAAAATTCTTTCTTCCTCCTGATATTATTTTTGTCATCCGTAGTAAGAACACTTAGCAGATCTACTCTCTTATAAAAGTTTGAATTGACCACAGAGTATATAAACTGTAAAATAAGTTTTATACATAGGTTCAATAAATTTAGGTAAATATGTGACAGACTTAAAAAAAAATGGAGAACTTCAGTAGGGATATAAAATCTCTAAAAAAGAACCAAAGCAATAGTCTAGAAGTGAAAATGTTATATCATAAATTAAGAATGTGTTGAACGGGCTTAACAGCGGATTGAACAGAGAATAAGAAAGAATTAGGAAGCTTGAGGACAGTCAAGAGAAATCAGATATCACCTACACTAGATCACACAGGGATATATCTGAGATCCTCTCATCTAGCTATAATTCAAGGTGACAGAATATTGAGAAATGGAGCGTTTATAACAAATGCATGTTATACATCTGACTACTGAGCGCCAGGCAGTTTTAAATGTTATTGGCATTATGAGTTCGCCTCCTACACTGCCCTGAACATCAGTATTTTCACATTGCTTATGTCTAAAACCAACACCTGGTGGTTTTCTTCAGCTAAATTTAAAAAGCAATACGTGTGTTTTTGGTTAATTTGTTTTCCTACTCCTACTCCGTCGGCCAGCACCTTTAAAAAGATCTCTTAGAATTCTATTCTACTCTATAATAGAATAGCTCTTGCCTTAGACACAAATTCTAGATTTAAGCCGAATGATTTTTTTTAAAATTTCATTTACCCACACAAACACAGATCACATGTATACAGGCACATATACAATAAAAATGGTCTAAAGGACAATTTCTGATAACTCTCTCAGATTTCCCTTCAGAATGCTCTATTTCTTGATTTTATTTACCTTCTACGGGTTGAGTATCCCTTACATGAAATGCTTGGCACCAGAATTGTCAGATTTTGGATTTTTTAATATATGCACATAAATAATGAGATATCTTGGGAATGCAAACCAAATCTAAACACAAAATTCATCCATGTTTCCTATGCACATAGTCTGAAGGTAATTTTATATAATATTTTTAATAATTTTATGCATGAAATAAAGTTTTGACTGTGTTTTGACTACAACCCATCACATGAGATCAAGTATGGAATTTTCCACTGTCACATCATGTCAGCACTCAAAAGTTTCAAATTTTGGAACACTTTGAATTTCAGGTTTTGGATTAGGGATGTCTAACCTCCACTGATATTCAGTGTTACCTGTGTTCTCTTCAAAGTAGAAAACTCAAGGTGCTGGAAAACACCATGATTACTTGCTTTCCTCTTGACTCTAGTTATTTCTCCTCCTGGCTGGGGAAATATGCATAGACATCTAACTGTTCCCTAGAATATCTCCATATATGATACTCCTGTATCTGGAGCTACAATGCTTACAAGCAAGAACTCATGTTTCTCAGGAATGAATATTTGAGGTAAAGCCATTTGTCCTAGTGACTTGCTGTTGGAAGGCCACCCATTGAATGTGTGGTAGAGGAGGGAATCATACATTTCAGCTATGTGTGACTATGGCCTCACCAATACATAGAGAAATAAAGATCACAAACTTTACTCATATTGCCTCTGTTGTCTCATAAATATGTCTGCATAGTTTAGTATCGTTTTTCTTTCTTTCCATTTTCCCTTTTTCTTATATGTACAATATCAATGTGATATATTAATAGGACTAAAGCATAATGGACATCGTACTGTGATCCTGGACTCCAAGTGGGATATAGTAAGTAATGGGACTTTGAGTTATTCCCCTTAAATAAGTGTATGTTTGCTTTTTTTGTTGTATAAAACAGACCTATATTAGGATTGAGCCACCTTCTGAGAGTAGAGAGACATGTCAGAAGAAAAACATAGGTTCGGCTTGTCAAATCTATCAAGTACAAAACACAAATGTCTTAACACTGTGATTAAGTACACGAGGTGCAAGCTCTGTTAATTAGTAGGATGTGAGCACTCCAATCTGTACAAATAATCAACACATTCAATGCCACAAAGGCATAAATGTGTTCATATATGACTTAATAAAAAAAGAAAGAAAAAAAAAGAAAAGAAAAACAGAGGTTCTTTGCTTTTATCTTTAAATCATGTGACTGTCCTGTTTGGGGGAAATATCCTTTGGCCAAGTCATATTTTGAGGTGTGGATCATGTCCTGACACAAGTTAATTTCTACCCCAAATTCCGACACATAGTTAGCTGTTCATGCCAGCACTTTCATTTCTAAAAGAGTAATACTAAGACCAAAGACAATTATGATGCTGTTAATAGTGGTGTTGAGTCCTGTAGGGGAAGCAGAAAATTTCCAATGACAGAAAGACAAAAGAGGGCCACGTCCACAGCACTGTCCAGCCTGGATCCTCCCTGCAGCCTCCTCGGTGCGAGCCCTTTCGGGAACTTGCCTTCAGGCATCTTCGTTCAGATTCCCAGGTACTGACTACCCTTCCAGTGAGTTCTCACCATTAATAAGCTCAGTTGCACACAAGAATAAGAATAACATATTTAGTTCATCTCAGTAGACAATAATTTTCAAAGGTAAGTAATTTTTCTAAAGTTCACACAGGAGACTTTTTTTTTTTCATTCTCTGTCAAATTGATACAATAAGAGTTATCATAAATTTTTTAAATGATAGTGAATGTAATACACCCAGAATAGTGCCTGGGCCATAGTAAGTGTTAGGTAAGTGTTTGCTATTGTTATTAATCATCTTGGGGGAATTTTCAGCTTAGGGGGAAGGCGCATTAAATGAAAGTCAGCCATGGATGTTGAGTCTACAGTGCTATGGCATTCCTCTTACCCTACCTTTATTTAATTGTCTCAGTTAGATATAAAATCTTTATGGTCAGGAAATGCATATTATCATATTTCTGTTCACAGCTTTCTCTGGAAGTGTCCAATTATTCTGAGGTCTTCCTTGCCTGTGATTTAGTGAGTAGCGAGATACTCACTAAATTCTTACAGTCTGCATCCAAAAAGAATAGAGAAACTCTCTATATGTTTATCTTAATTTTTATTATAAATATGTATATTGACATGATTGAATAATTCTTCCCTCTTTGCTGTAGTTTTATGTCAGATTTTTCATCTTTATTGATTTCTTCTCTGGTAACAATACACTTTCTTAGGCCATTCCAATCTTACATAAATATATAAACATTCTGAACTATGTTTTACATCAATCCTATGAAATCAGACTTTCATTCCCCACCCTTGTTATACTGTAATGAAAATATCTTCAACAAATAACTTCCTATTTTCTAGTCAAATCAATATCTTCCCACCTTATTTCTATGAAATTTGGATACTATCTATTTTTACCTCTTTGACACATAATTTTGCCTCTCAGCTTCTGTGACATGTGGCGCTCTTCCTCACCTTTCATGGTGCTGTCATCTTTGAAAACTAAAGGTTTTTGTCTGCTCAAAATTTAAACATTGAAACTTAATCTCCCAGGTGATCATATTTCAAGGTGTGCCTTTAGGAGGTGATTAGGACATGTGGGCAAAGCCCTCACCAATGGGATTAATGCCCTTATCAAAAAGGCCCCAGAACTTTCCCTCATCCTTCCTGTCATGTGAGACCATAAGGAGAAGATGCGGTCTGTGAACCAAGAAGCAGGCCCTCACCAGACAAGAGATCTCCCAGTCAGAGCATTGATCGTGGACTTCCTAGCCTGCAGAACTGGGAGAAATGAATTTCTGTTGTTCATACATCACCAAATCTGCGGCATTTTGTTATAGTATCCTGAACAGACTACTACATCATCCTCAATCTGTGTGTCCCCAGTTCATAGTAGTTAGGTCCATTGTTTTTGACTTCACCTGTATTCTGAACGGGTCCTTAATAACATCTGTCCTTGGCTCCAGATATATTTCTAATTATTCTCTGCACACATGCCCTTGGCTGTTCCACATGGTAATCGAACTTCCCCATTCTGCAACTAAAATCTCAACCTTTCCTTTTGGATCAGATCCTGTGGGTCATCCCTGACATCCCTCATGTCTCAACACTGCCTGTAATCACATCCTGCCCAGCCTCTTACCTCACTGCCCTTACAACTCTCCTTCTCTGAGTCTCCAATGAGAATGTCTGATTTACTGCCTGATATTTTAATCCTTAAATCTATCCTGAACCTGCGTATCCTAAAATGCAAATCCACTCTTTGGTTGTATCCTCACTGGGATAGAATAAAGTCAAAACCTTTTTCACTTAGCAGGGGGAAAAAAAAAACAGTTTTAACCGTCTTGCCAGTTCCTACCTTTTCAGTTCTTCTTGTCATTAGAATTTTTAAGCGTCATATTCCAGCCATTAAACTATTCAGTTCTCTAATTCCACTACTTGGAGTGCTCTTATCCTATGTCTGATTACACAGCTTCTGATTGATCTAGAATCAAGAGGCACACTCTGTTTTTTATCACAGGATTTCTGGGCATGCCTCTATTACATTTTTTGTTACAAGGCATTACAACAAATTGATTGCATTCTGTTCTACCCCCTTGACTATAGATTCTCTGTTAAATTTTTAATTTTTTTTAAACCTCCATGCTTAATAAGTCAAGAAAGAAGGTTATTTTTAATTTCCTGTGTATACTGTTTAGCCCTTAGAATTGTTTCAAGAACAAATGATAACTTTTAAAAATATTTAATTGCTTTCATTAAAATGTTCTGTCCTGTGTAGAGGCAACCGATTGACGAATATATTTTCTAGACGGGTAAAATTGGGATGTGAGCGTTCAGTGCCATGAAAATTTCAAGAGAAAAACTCCTCTCTGTTGTTTTCTTTGAATTAACTATCTCAACTATTCTGCTGAGGAATCAACTTTTAGGTTAAAAGCTCCATTTATAGTAATTTCAAAAACCTCCTACTCTTCCTTCTTTCCCACATTTACAGGGTGGAAAAAAAAAACAAACTTGAAAGCTGGCTTTTTAAAAAGAATTTTACTTCTAAAAATGTGGTTCTTTAGATAAAGAATAAGAATGATTATGAGAGTTAAATAAAGAATGGAGCACTTTATCATCACTTTGGAAGGAGTCTGTGACACGCTACCTGCATGTGTAATTGTTCACGGCGCTTCTCCTGCCTCTCCCCTCCCCTCCTGCCACCATCCTCATAGCCAGAACACAGAGTGCAGTCAGGATCCCCATGAAAATGCCAACCCTTCTCATGCCGCAACTCTCATGTTCTACAAAGTCAAGTACTTTGAAGACGAAGGTTACCTGGTCATCCTACAGATATTGTTTTTCTTCCATTCGAGGGGCCAGGGAGTTCCAGGTCCAAAAATCAGTAAGCATGGAATTTGTTCAGCTAGTGTATCTAAGAATATAATACATGGCTCTCGCGATGCCCTGGACCTTGCGAGGATGGCTGACCTGCAGCAGAAAACAGCTATCAATTAATAAAAATAAATAAATAAAAATAAAAATAAAAGAAAAGAAATTATCACACCCAGATTCAAATTTAAAATCATAAAACATTAAAAAAAAAAAAAAGACACTGACCGTGTTTGCCCTGTAGGTAGTAAAGGTCTCGTAAAGAGTCTTCTTATTATATAAAAAAAGCCTTAGCATAAAACATGCTCTGTGTGTGCTTATAAGTCTGTGGATGTGTGCTTGTGTTTCCGTGTACACATGAATATGCAGATGCCTATCTGGGTGTGCACAAATAGAGCTTCTAAAAGTGACTGAAGCTAACGAAAGCAGTGAGTTAAACATTCAGACAAAAGAAACATCGCGTGGGTCTAACAACCTAAAGCAGAAAACTATGCATGACCACTGTTTAGACCACAAGGAGAGACGGACTTTTTATATTTTACTTTTAGAGAATGAAATAAATGGCGGGTAAAAACAGAACAATAAGGCCTAGCTCCAGGTGAGATGTAATAATGTAAAAAGCCAGTTACAGTTGGATCCACATTTTTGTGGGAGCTGAAGGTTATTCAACTTAAAGGCATCTTCTTTTGAAAACATTGTATGAAATGATAACTATGAAGTTAGGCAGAGGACCTTGGAAGGGCGCATAAAATAAGGGGTGCTGAAGCTTAAGCCTCATTATCTTCACTATAAATCTGCTTGTACAGCCTGGATACCTGGAAACCTCTTGAAGGGAAGGAGGAAAAGCAGAAAATAATCGATTGTCAGAGCTGTGGAAGCTTCCTTTTTTCTTCTCAAAAATGGAGACAGCCACCAACCAGGGAAAGAGCTAACAGGTTACTTATAGAGTATGCAATACTTCTGAATTGATATGTCAGTTTTAGAAGTCTAGAAATGTTTAAACTGATGTATTACTGTATAACCCCCACAGCTCACGACAATCCTGCGTGTCACGATAACTCCACCATGCTTCACAGCCTGAAGGAGTCAGGATAAGGAGACAGACCCTCCCATGTAAGTGACGTAACCCAACTTGGTCATTTCACATTGGTATCCCATGTCCAGCGTGACTGAGAAAGGGACCACAGAGTCCATCTGCCTCTACACACGGCCCGTAATAGTGCTGTGGGGAAAGAAGAGAGCTGATAGCCCTTCAGGGTCTGAGCTTCCAAATGACATAAGTCAAGTTTGCTCAGGGCCCTTTGTGTGGAACTTTTCACTGGCTTCACCTAACACAAGGACTCTGGGCAGCAGAGAAGATGTTTTGAGGTGCATGCACAGTAAAACGCAGCTGTTGTAGAGAGAATATCTGAGCATTATTTTTGACCAGTCATCACAAGGAGACTTCATTCCAGATATTGTGTGTTTGTGTGTGCGTGTGTGTGTTCATATTATGTGGATGTAATATATATACTATATATTATATGGATTATATGGATATAATACACTATATATTATATTAGATACACTAAATATACTATACTATATATTAAACATACAGACACATGTAAAAAGTATATATTTTTTTCTTTTGGCCAGGGCTGGGTTTGAACTCACCACCTCCAGTACATGGGGCCAGCGCCCTACTCCTTTGAGCCACAGGCACCGCCCATGACATGTATATTTTATCCACACACACCACACATGGCAGGTTGTTAGAAAGGTCAGTTTTTGACAGGGCGACTGTCTGGGCAGAGTTCCTGTGTTTCCCCCATATCTGTGAGCATCTTCTCTGAGTACTCTTGTTTCCTCTCCCATCTCACAGATATGCATGTTGGACTCACTGGTCCATCTTCGTGGTCCCAGTGTGAGCGGGTGTGGGTGCGTGTTAAATGAACCTGCAATAGAATGGTGGCCTATCCAGGGCTGGCTCACCCCCCCCCCCCCCCGCCCTGAGCTTTCCCATTCTTGTGATAACTCAGAGGAGTGTGCTTCAACGCCATCCAGGTAAATAGTATTCCGTAGTATACATCCACCACAGTTTATTAATCTACTCATGGGTTAACGGGCACTTGGTTGCTTCCATGTCTTGGCAATTGTAAATTGAGGTGCAACAAACATTCTAGTGCAAACGTCCTTGTGATAAAATGATTTTTCTTCTTGTTGGTAGATACCTAGTAATGGGATGATGGGATCAAATGGAATGTCTACTTTTAGCCCTTTGAGAATTCTCTATACTTCTTCCCATAGAGGCTGTATTAGTTTGCAATCCTACCAGCCATGTAAAAGTGTTTCCCTTCTCTTCACATCCTTGCCAGCATTTGCAGCTTTGGGAATTTGTGACGTGAGCCATTCTAACAGGGGTTAGGTGATATCTCAGAGTGGTTTTGGTTTGCGTTTCTCTGATGATTGGGGAAGATGAGCATTTTTTTCATGTGTTTGTTGGCCATTCATCAGTCTTTCTCAGAGATGTTTCGATTCATGTCTCTTGCCCACTTACAAATGGGATTGTTTGTTCTTATTGATTAACTTGAGTTCTCTGTGGACTCTAGTTATCAGCCCTTTGTTGGAACCATAACATGCAAAACTTCTCCCATTCTTCAGATTCTCGTTTGCTTTAGCTGTTGAACCTTTGGCTGCACAGAAGTGTTCTAGCTTGATCAGCTCTCATTCATTTAGTTTCGGTGTTGCTGCAGTTGGTACAGGGGTTGGTCTTCTTCATAAATTATTTTCCCAGGCTGGTAACATCAAGAGTTTTCCCTACACTTTCTTCTAGGATTTGTACTGCTTTGCGTCTTAAATGTAAATCTTTTAGCAGCCCCAAGAGGGGGCACTGTCCCTTTTATCTTTGCTCTCTCACTGGCTAAAGTCTTGCCCTGTCCTCAAATGCTGTCTGTGGCTTTTCCCACTTTCTTTTTCACTACTGCTTTCCAAAGAATTGCAAGATCCAGTAGAGTTTACCTGATTTTGCCTTTCCATTCCCCCTATGAATGGAAGGCAGCACCTTTGTTCTCAAGTACTGGCTTTTCTGTGGAAAGACTGACTTGTACCCTTATTTCATGGTGTCTAAGCTCATTGCTAAATAAGAGCCTTGGGGACCCATTTCCACTAATGGACTCCATACTCTTCAGTGGAGTTAATTTCACCCTTGTGGTTGGAAAGGGTTAATGTCCTTTGCTACCAGGGTGTTAATACAGACACAGGGGACAAGATGATATCCTGTGATTTTGCAAAATAGATGTCTTAAAAGTCATTCACATTTATCTCCCAGAAGTTTTCTCTTAGTTCTATTCTTTTCGTTTTCTTTCTTTTTTCTTTCATTTTTGTCTTTCTTTTGTTTTTCTTTTTTTCTTTTTGGCTCTAGAAAATTTAAAATTATACAATATGCAACCATCACTCTTTGGAAAGGGCATTTCAACAGATTTGATTTTCTTATGTATTTTTTGCCTTTCGAACGACTTGATGAGTTGCTTCATTAATCTCCTGGTCTCCCCATCCCTCCTCCATCTGCCATCATGAGCAGATGGAGGCAGAATTGCTCAGATATAAAGGGACAGACTCTAACTACAAATATATCACAAAGATAGTAAACAAAGATACTTCGTGATTATTGGACAGTAAAAATTGCATAAATCCCATCATCATTTCATGTAGCTATTATTAAAATGGGCTTTTACAATTTAATTTGATGCATAAACCTTAACCAAGTGATTGATAGTGGTTCATATGTATGTTCGTTCAACATATGTTAATTGAATACCTACTACGTGCCATGAAAATAGCTTGTGAAAAAATGAGGGTAAGATAAGACCTATTCCTTATTCTCAAAAAAATATATATACACAGAGTGTTTCTAAAATACCCAGTGTTTACAATACATATTGGAAGTTCTTAGGGCAGAAGATTTTCATAAACACAATATTCTGCTACCCTTCCACTTTCCACACATAAAGTCTTTAGGAAGCCCTCTCAGGCAAACTAGAGTCAGGGCCAATCTATGGGATCAATCAATCAATCAGTCAGTACGTTTGCTACAAATGTGTTACTGAGCACCCACTGTAGGCAATGCACTGTGCGTGGCCTGTGATAAACGTGAAGGACTGTAAGTCAATATACCTTCTTTTCTCAAGGAATTAGAAAAGAAAAAATAACTTAGATTAAAAAATACGTCAAACAGCAATGGCAGTGGAAGAGATGTAGCACTCCCTGATTACCTGGTACAGAGATGTCTCCTTTGAAAGTTTAGTAGGCACCTGGGGCTCTAACCAGACGCCCCTCACATGCTCCTCCACCTCCCTGGCTGCTCTGTCACAGGGATGGGCCACCATCCCATCCAGACGCCACAGCATCATTCTAACCCCATCATTCCACTGTCCTCCATGCTCTATGTCCATTTAAAGTGGGTGAAATCCATTTCTTACTCTTTCTTATCATTAATTCAGACCCTCATCATCTTTCACTGGGTTGTGCTGTGGCACAACCTCTCAGCTCCTCATTTCCAGCTTTTCTGGTTCCACCCTGTAAGTACATCTTTCTTTCTAAAGGAGGAATCTCTTCCTGCCACTCCACAGCAAAAAGCCAAACCTTCAGTGCCACCCCTTTGCCTTCAGATTCCCATGCAAGCAACTCAGCATGGGATGGAAAGCCCTTCAGGATTCGGGTCCCTCTGCCTTCAGCCTCATCTTCACTGGGAGTTTGCTCCTCTGAGATCTGGTCACACGCAGGCCCTCTGAACATGGTGTCCCCTTTGTCTGGAGTTTCTGCCCCTCCCACCTCCTTGTCTCTGTTTATTCATCTCCATAATGAAGACACTGCCTCCACACACCTCCTTGAAGATTTCTCTCTCAGTCCATCCTTTCTGCCTCCATCTGAGCCTGGTGTCCCTCTCCTCAGGTATAAGGACTTATATGTATCTGTCATTATTTTCGTCACATAATAATATATCCGCCCAGCCCATGGACTTTCTTCCCACAGACCACAGTGTTTTTCAGGGTGGAGACCTGCCTTCTTATTTCCCATTGGTAATCCACATGATACCTGATAAATAATGAGAATGTAGTAAACATGTGTTGAAGTGAGTCAGTAAAAATCATAGGAGAGTGAAAAATGACCGTAGATCCAAAGACTGGACACAAAACCCGGTGAGATACAAATGACCCAGCACCCACAGTCAGCCACGGAAACTGCTCCTGCTTATAAACCTCGTTCTCTTTCCCTTGAGTGTCCTCCTAAAATAGATTGCACGTATGTGGATGAGGATGACAAAGGGGAGCTTTATAGATGGGGGAGTATATTAGTCTCAGCTTGGGAAAGTATTTTGGGAATGAAATCAGTTTTTTGTAAGACTTGGTGTTTAAAGAATATTAGAGGAGTTGAGGAAGAAAGGTCTGACAGGCACAGTTGTTTTTAGTTATATAACCCAACTAATAACCTGATGGAATACTTAGATTTTCTACACCAGGGTTGCCTTATGTGGAAAATGGAGAGAAACCCTGCAGGCAGGGCTGTTTGGAGGACTGAGTGGGGATCTGCACAGCGCAGGGCGTGGTTTGCATTAGGCGTTTTATGAAGTTAACTACCATATTATCTTTAGAGATACTTGGGTCTCTCACCGTCTTCTTGAAATTTATTGTTCCTAATATTATTAGCACTGGAATCCTAATGGATGTTTTTCAGACAAAGATCCTGAGACATTGCCCTATAATAATTAATTTCACACTTGAGCTCTTTGAAGGTTTGTAGTGTGGTTCTCTGGTGTGTCACATGTTTCCATGATGGTATGTTATATAAATTTCATCAGAGTGCAGGTTCAGTGAGGGCAGAGGCAACGTGTCCATCTTACACTTTTGCGAGCCTAATGCAATCTGATTCTCTGCACACAGTTGACAACTGATGAATGCTGTGAACAGCAACAACTATATCAATTTCTGTTCCATACCAGCTGTACTAAGTCTGCCAAGCTGGAAATGAGAGAAATAAAAAAAAAAATGGAGTGAGGAAAGCATTTTCTGTATCTGAAATGAATTGACCAACCAAGTAAACAGCAAAAATGGATAAACAATATAAAATAAATTGTATCAATTCAAGTGTGAAAAGGAAACACTTGAATAAACATAAAAATAACTTGCATTGTTTCCTTTTAACCTTAGCTAAATGGGCAGGCTAAAAATTATCACAACCACATTTTTCAGATGGCTTCCACTTGAAATTGTAAAACTATGTGTGGAAATTTTAATTTCTAAAGATCACAGCAGTACTTTTTTCATACAGTTAAAAAATTACAATCTTATTGTTAGAAGTAAGTCTGGAATAAGTAGATAATTATCCATTTTCTGATCAGTTGTTTTCTCTTTGTTGTATACAAAGCTAGATGTTTCAGGGAGGTCACATTTGTCTTGAGTGTTTGGCATAATTGGCTAACTGTCCACAGAGAAATTAGTTCAGAATTCCAAGTGATTTCTGAATGAAAACGTGAAGTCATATTTAAAATGGAAAACCAACAACCCGGTGATATATAGGCTTAAGATTTTTCTTAAGTTTAATGATATGCAGAAAGTTTTCTATGAATAAAGAATTGATTTAGTTGAAAATTGTGCAAAATTTGGAAAAGATAGAACTCTGGAGCTATAATAAAGTGATTAAATCTAAGATCAGGAACAATGTACTACATGAGCCATGGGGTAGCTTTTTATTCCTTTATTAGGTGAATAAATATGGATGTGTACCAAAGATTCAGCTATGTCCATTTCTGCTCTCTTGAGCTACAGTTGACTTACTTTAACCTTGCCACATTATCATTCAACCTGTAGGCTGGTAGCTCCTATTGATGTAATTGACTTATTAAATGGATAGGCCCATCTATATCAGAGGCTAGGAAATAAAGAAGGCATAGAATTACTTGCCAGCAAAGAGGACACACAATAAAAATATCAAAAAAAAGTCCACTAAATGAGATGAATTAGTTTAAAAAGATCCCTAAAAAAATACTTCCTAATTTGACTTTTAATATTTAGCTACTTTAAAAATCTTGTGTGGAATAGAATAAAACAACGCCTGCAGATCAGAGCTTTCATGGGCTCTGTTCCACATGGCAGGACGGATAGAGGGGCCCCCACAGCAGGTGAGGGTCCTGATAGCTATGAGCAATGTAATTTGGAAAGAAAGAAAAAAAAAACCACATTCCTCCTCAAAGACCTAATTTCTCTCTTGATCTCTGATCATTGCAACTTGGAGTTTAATTACAAGTGAAATTTCATTAAATCTTTGAAGATGAATCTACTAGAAAATAACATAGTATTTTTGAGTATTACATATCTGAGTATCTATAACATACTCATAGATAGTAGTATGGTTCAAATCCTGGCCCAGCCCTTGCTACATGGAGCCTCCAGCAGTTTCACTAACTGTTCTGAGCAACATTTGCAGATTGTGGGAAATAAGCTTGGTATACAGTATGTTTTATGAATGGCAGTTGGTAAATGTGGAGTAGCTTGCCAGTTGCCTTGAGAAAAAAATGGAATATTTCTAAAATCAGTTTGTCTTACTAGACTATAGTGAAGAGAATTTAAGAAATTAGAAAACCTCTTGAAAGAAGTTTGGAGAGTGAAGCTGCTAATTTTAGATCTGATGCTTTGGCGATGGGTGGCAGACCAGATGTACAAACAACCTTCGACCTGCCATTTTTGTTAGAGGTGTTGATGATGAATACAATGTCACTGAAGAAATGGCTTCTTTAGTAAAAGACACAACGAAATCAAGAGATTTATACAAAGAAGTATATGTTCAAGGGATTTTCTTTATCTATGATCAATATATCTGGGTCATTATTGATGGTGCCCCCATGTTGGGAGGTAACAGAGAGAGGCTTGTAAAATTAACAGAAGACAAAGTAACGGCAGCCCCAGACTCATGTTTGATGATGTCCATCCATAAAATTTATTCACAAAACCTTTAAAAATGGATAGCATCATGCAAATTGTCACCAAGACTATGAATTTCGTAAGGACCAAGGGATTGAATCACTGTCAATTCCAGGAATTCCTTAAAAGTATTAACGGTGATATGGGAACATCATTTACCTTTCAGAAGTAAGATGCCTAAATTGAGGCCAAATATTGAAAATATGTTATGATGTGTGATGTGTTATCAAGTCATTTATGGTATCAAAAACCAAATTCGTGCCAGAACTTTGATGATGAAAACTGGTTTATAGCCTCAGCACCTCTAGTGGTTAGGGCACTGGCCACATATACATATACTGGGGCTGGTGGGTTTGAACCCAGCCCAGGCCTGCTAAACAACAATGACAACTACAACAACACAATAGCCAGGCATTGTGGTGGGTGCCTGTTTTCCCAGCTACTTGGGATGCTGAGGCAAGGGAATTGCTTAAGCCTAAGAGTTTGAGGTTTCTGTGAGCAGTGACACCACCACACTCTACGGAGGGCAACAGTGAGACTGTGTCAAAAAAAAAAAAAAAGAAAAAAAAGAAAAGAAAACTTGTTTACAGATTTAGCATTTTTAGTGGATTTAAATGAGTTAAACACGAATCTTCAAGATAAAAACCAGCTTATCAATACAATGTTCCAAAGCTTAAAAACAGCATTTGAAATGAAATTGAAATTATGGCAAACTCAAATTAAGGCAAATAATTTTATGCATTTTGACACAATGATGAAACACAGTCTTGTGAATAGTAAAATGTAAAATGCATGTGGTCTTACTTTTCAATTTGATACAAGAATTTGAAAAGAGATTTCAAGATTTACAGGAAAATAACCAATGTTTTGGTGAATTTATGACTGCATTTTCAGGTGACATAAATATGTTATCTGACAATTTTCAAATCAGATGTGTGAAGCTGTGTTATCCAACTTAAAGAAAAATTTGACCACGTCTCCTGACTGGAATTTTACACGTCCAAATATGCCTCCCTTCACAATAGTGCCTTGTTCATGTTACCATTTTTAAACAGCACCTACATTTGTGAGCAAGTATCTTTAAGAATGAAGCATTAAAATCAGGACCAAATACCTGGTGATCTTCTTGAGAACTCACTGAGAACTGTAGCTACTTCCATCAAACCAGGTATTCATGCATTAATTTCTCAAATACAAGGTCAAATATCCCACTAGTTTTATGCTGCCTACTTTTCTTTTACTCTTTTAATAAAAAAAGATATTAAAAAATCCCAAAGACATTCTATTGCTTGGATATATACATTTTCTATATTAGTGGCTTGATGATTCTAAGACTGTCTGGAATGGCTGATGCATAATTAGGATTAATGTGTGAACTTTTCTGCTTATCTGTGGTGGTGAAAATTATGCATGGACCTTTTTGTTGTTGTTGTTCAGCAGTTTCTGGTAGTGTTTGTGTATTTAATATACAGCTGAAGACAAGTATTTCCTTCCAGTGTGGCCCAGAAAAGCCAAGGTTGGACACCCCTACTGCACAGAACACAAGTTACTCGGAGTCTGTCTCCCTTGCCTGTCCTTGGAAAGCTATTGAAAGGCATGCCTTTTATTATTGTTACTTAGATTCTTTGACTGATGTCTACTTTCAATTTGATTTAAGTAACTTATCAAGAAAATGAAACAGTAGCAATTTCTTCCCCTCAGACATCCCTAACACATCAGGAAGTCTCTTCTGCTTCCTGTTACAGTTACTGGTGAAGCACTTACCATGCTTGATCATAAGGCCACCTCTTATTATCAAGAAGTATCATATTATACACATGCAGGAGTATGTACCAAATGTGAGATAGTACCTTACATACAACAAACACTCAATAAAGTTTTATTAAATTGAATTATCCACTGGTGAGCTTTAAATTCTATCTCCCCTGAGGATACCTGCCTCTCTAACTCAGATCCTTCTTTTGTGTATTTATAACATCCTTTATTTCCTCATAGACTTTTTATATTAGTCATAATCATATACTTAATCTTCACCACCAGGGACACTGCACCTCCCAGCGCTGCACAAAAGAACCAAGCAGGACACGGATTGAAGTGCTAGCTTGCTAGAGGTGGGCTAAGCAGAGGGGCAGGAGAACCCTGAGACCCCTCCTCAATGGCTGTTTATTAAGGTTATACCCAACAGGTGTGGAGAGTTAAAGTAATAACAGCGAGGGCTGTAGGCATAAGGATTGCCACGTGCTCTTTCCTCACCTGTTCTTTCCCCACAACCCTCATGAAGAAGCACCGAGCATCATTGTTTAACACCTGCTTATGACTGGGGACCGATCTCATCTCATTCCGGAGCACTGAGTTACTTGGGGGTTTGCCCCTAAGTCACAAAACATCTCTAGGCTTGCCAGGAGACTGTCTTGTTCTCAGTGTTTCCTTTTAACATGATAAGAATCAGTAACTGTCCTGGCAAGCATGGTGTCCATTCCTCCTCACTTAATATCTGTTTTCCTAATAAAATCTTGAAGGCAATAACTGTACCTATCCTAATGACACTGTCCCTAATATAATACCTGTAGACACTCAGGAGATATTTTATAGTGGCTGACAACGATTCAGTAATGTCTGCCTCCCTTCACAGCTGCACAACCTAGATTTTCATCCCACTGTTTCATTAGACCCATCCATTTATTCTCTCCTATCTTCCATAATGTGTTGGAGTGTATTTCTCACAATACGTTAGACCTCTACGTGTGACTTACACCCCCAAAGCACAAACCTTTGGCTGCGTCTTGTTCAATGAGACGAACCTCCCCCACCTCCCCTCCTGCCTCATAAAGGTGTATTTTGAGTCAATAATGTGGAGAATACGTTTTCCAGAGTCCTTATTTCTGCTTCTTTTCTCCCTGGCTCCTCACCTTTTGGTCATTTTCCAGTTCATTAACATGTCAACTTGAGGGGAGGTTGTTTTGTGAAATTTGTCTGAAGAGGTTTAGACAAGGGAGTGATTTGTAGTCTGTTACCTTTGCCAGTTCCTACACTGCTCTCTTAGATCATCAATGTTTGAGTATGTATATGGAGAATATTTCCAAATAAAGCTCAGGAGACTTTCTGATGGCAAAATCAGATTGAATTAAAAATCTGGGGCAGCACCTGTGGCTCAAAGGAGTAGGACACTGGCCCCATATGCTGGAGGTGGCAGGTTCAAACCCGCCCCTGGCCAAAAACTGCAAAGAAAAAAAAAAAAAAACACTGGTCAATGCAGTCATAACATATATTTGCTTCATTTAATTAGATCAATATTTTTCTGGCTGTTATTGTCATATTCGTTATTTGGAAATGAAAATGTAAAAAAACTTTATATTTTGATGGATCAATATTTTACTTCCATGGTATATATAGTGGACATACTGGAGAATACATTTTCAGAATTCTATTGAAATTTAGATACAGTTTATTCATAAAATAAAATTGTGCTATAATAATTATATTATTTTAAATGAATTATTCTCCCATCTCCCACAGGGAAGAACAGCATCTTGTCCTCCTAACTCCTGAGGAGAGTCAGTAAGAGAAATGTACCCCTTAGAAAGCTGCGTTTCCCCGAACTGGGATTTCTTTGTTTTTGTTGTCTTTCTATATGATGCAAACATTCGGCTTGTCCCTAAGCAATCATGTTGTGATCAGTCAATAATGATCGTAAGGAGGGTCCCACTTTCCCTCTGATAGTTCATATCTCCACCAAAGTGGTTGGCAGAGTCAGCTGACTGGAGAGCTATCACCAGATCAATGGCCTCACTCTGAAGTCGGGTCATAGGTGTCCTGGCATAAAGCTACAAGAAAGAACCTATGAGCTTATAACAATATTTTGTTTCTCTGGAGACTTCAAAATGTGTACTTTCTTTGCAGAAATACATGAAATTATCATATTTATACTTTATTTTACAAAAAATAATGTACTGGGTTTTGCTTTGTTTTGTTTTCTTTTTTGAAAGATGATATGAAGTGTTCTGGAGACTACTCAGCTCTGTACCTTTAGGTTTGTAAGGCGCAGGAATAAGATTCTTTACAATATTTTTCTTTAAAAAAAAAAAAAAGTTTCACACTTTTCTGTCCGGTGAGTGGAGGATATTTTTGTGTGAACACAACCTGATTTGCAAAAGAGCTCTATTTTGTGAATAAAACCTCACTTCTATACTTTTTTTAATATCTCAAAATACCTGTTGGGTTTCGCACATTTTTCTTTCTTGTCATGAATTTCTGTGTTCTGGAGAAGAGTGGGGAAGAATTTCTTGTGGGAGAAAGCTTACCCTCAGGGCGGACACCTGCGTTGGTCATGTGTTTTTTGTGCCCAACCTTTATTTATTTAATTTTTATGAATTCATATATATACAGAGATCATGAACACATCTATGCCTTTGTGGGATTCAATGTGTTGATTATTTGTACAAATTAGAGTGCTTACATCCTACTAATTAACATAGCTTTCACCTCATTTACTTAATCACAGTGTTAAGACATTTGTATTCAATACTTGATGGATTTGACTTGTACCCCTGCACTATGCTCCATAGGTGAGATCCCACCATTAACCCTCCCTCTATGGAACCACCCCCCTCCCTTCCTATCCCTCTCCCCTTCCCTCCTTCATCCTGAACTATAGTTGTGATTCATCCCAGAATCCACAGAGAACTCAAACTGTGCCCAACCTTTTTAAGAGTGGTCACTTTATAATGAAGGGCTTTGAGACCTTAGTAAGTAACCCTATTTGGATGGTAACGAATGATAGGGTTAAACCCCACCCAAATAGAGTGCACCCGCTTAAAAGAGTCAAACCCTTACCCTCTCTCACTGGATGTCCCACTTAAGAAAGTTGAATGGGTCAACCCCCTACCCTACCCCACTGGATGTCCCACCTGGGAAAGGTAAAGGGACTAAGCCCCACCCTTACAACATATGTCCAACCCTTGAAAGAGAGTGTCCTGAACCCCACTTTCCTGACCTTTAAAACCCCCGTTCACCATTACCCACGAGTGGCCATTGTGTTCCAGTTTCTTGGTTGTTATGATTAAAGCTGCTGTGAATATTTCTGTACCTGTCTTCTGTTAAACATTATTGTTGGGTATAAACCTAAAATCCTACATTATACCTATGTCTAATTTAAGTACCAATTGATAGACATTTACCCAAAGTAATGGAATCAATTTACACCCCAGCAATGTATGAGAGCTCAAGTTGTATAACCACTTACCCTCTCGGTATTGTAGCTTTTTTAAGTTTTGCCTTCTAGGGGTTGAGTAGTGGTGTCTCACTAAGGTTTTTGATTTGTGCTTATCTGATGGCATGACCATATGATTTATGTTTAATAAATAAGACTTCAGCAAGAATTATTTTATTCCTAAGACAAATTTTCTATCATATTGAGTTTTATCTATTTATATTTGTTATGATTATTAAAATAGGTAGATATTTCTATCATCTCATTTTATATTTTGTAGACAAATATTAACACAAAGAATGCTAGAATAGCAATATTAGTAGTTGTGTACTGAAGAATTAACTTTACCCAAACAGAAGTTGGACCTTTTTCCTGGGTACTGAGAAGTGACCTCCATACTCCTGGACTTGTCCAGGGAATTGGAATGTCTCTGTTTTGGCAGCCCCCTTAGCAGACACGTGATAGTTACGCTAATAAGGTGACTAATAATGGGGTTTAAGAAGCTTATGCTAATGAGTTGACTTAGACTGGGTTTGGCTATACTAGAAAGACAAGCCTTGTATTTTGATATCAGCCTGATCTCTGGGGAGGGAAGGAGCAGCTGAAGATTGAGTCACGTGAGCAAAGGTTCAGTCAATCATGCTTATATGGCTAAACCCTGATTTAAACAAAAATTTAATAAAAACAAAAACAAGAAAGTCCCTTTGGGCACTGGAGCTCAGTGGTGAGTTTTCCTTGGTGGGCACTACTCTGTATATTATCACACTTGGGTACATAGAAGATGATGGGAGTTTGTGTTTGGGCCACAATTTATAATATAGTAAAATTTCTTAGGGAAATATTAATAGTTTAGTAAAACAAGTCTCCAAATACAGGAAGCAAAATCTTTTGGAACAATAAGAAAATTTCAATTCATCATTAGAGTGGGAGACATTAATGCACATTTATTAATAGATCAGTCAGGGAAAGAAAAAATTAATAATCATATAGACAATATGTACAATGTAATTAACAAGTAACATGTTCGATTTATCTATCTACTTAGCACCTAATCACTAGAAAATGCACATTCTTAAGCAGACATGAAACATTTAAGAATAGTGTGCTAATCATAATCAGATTCTCAACAAAATTTAAAGAAGTTATTATATGCAACTTAAGAAAAATGACGATTATGCCATTTTTTGTGCATAGTGTACACTTTTATCTGTGTTCCTTTTTCAAATAAGAGTCATCTGGCACACTAAGTAAAATTACTTGAGGCAAAGACCCGGCTTTTAATACAGGTGATTGAAGGATCCATAGGGAGGCAGGGCACCTTTCATTTTGGCTCTGGTGACCTGTCAGCGTGATATTGGGGAATCCCCAGCAGTGTGTGTGTGTGTGTGTGTATTTCTGCATGTGCCCATACCGGGGGTTTAGTATGTAGGGCTCCCAACTCCAAATCCTTTGTCTCTTCCCACTGACTATCCCTTAACTTCCTTAGGAGGCTGCTGTCATAACTATCTCAGTAATTAATGTTATGGAAAGTCTCATCAATGATGCTGAACGGAAAAATGAATCCCAATATGCACAAATGTATAATATTAACATTTTGCTCGAGGGTATTGTTCTTAATTGTCTTTCATTAACAGAGGTATAATTTGTTTCATAACTGCTTCAATTGATCTTACAGTGATTCAAAATATTTTAATTGCAGGATGAAGTCCATTTAAAGATTGAAAAATGAAAAATGATTCTGGGATCATGATAATGTTGAGAGCTTTCTCTCCCTCTCTCCTCTCTTTCCCTCCCTCCTTCCTCCCTTCTTTCTTCCCTCCCTTCCTTCCTTCTTCTTTCTTTCTTTTCTTTCTTTCTTTTCTTTCTTTCTTTTCTTTCTTTCCTTCTTTCTTTCTTTCTTTCTTTCTTTCTTTCTTTCTTTCTTTCTTTCTTTCTTTCTTTCTTTCTTTCTTTCTGTTCTGACTAGTATTTGTAATCTATATGATGCTAACAATACTTTCTACCAGTGCTTCTCAAACTTTAAT
>CAUYQV010126744.1:5000-18290 GCA_963574575.1 Galagoides demidoff | reverse complement strand
CTTTAGCCTAGGAAAGTCTCTCTGAAGGGGCGCTATCTAAGCTGAGATCTGAAGACAAGGAGTTAGTCATAGCAATACCTGGGGGGGGGGGGTTTCCTCACAAAGGACTAGTTATAAGGTTGTACATGAAAAGAGCATCATATAAGATTTTATCTAATGCATGAATATTAAGACATTCATATACAAAACACTGTGGTACAGAAAGACTGGGAAGAAACTCTCGGGCTCAAGCGGTCCCCTGGCCTCAGCCTCCCAAGTAGCTGAGAAAACAGGCGCCCACCACAACACTTGGCTACTTTTTTTTTTCTGTTGCATTTGTCATTGTTGCTAAGTTGGCCTAGGCTGTGTTCGAACCTGTCAGCATTTTGATTTGCATTTCTCTGGTGATTAGGGATGATGAACATTTTTTCATATGTTTGTTAGCCATGTATCTGTCTTCCTCAGAGAAAGTATTGTTCCTTCCTCAGTGCTATGGCACTGAGCCCCTAGCACCCTTTATTGGTGTGCTCTTGTTTGGTTTATCAAAGATCAGATGGCTGTAAGAGACTGGTTTTATCTCTTACTTTTCTGTTCAGTTCCAAATGTCAATGTCTCTATTTTTGTGCCAATACCATGCTATTTTGATCACTATGGATTTGTAATATAGCCTAATGTCTGGTAGAGGGAGACCTCCAGCTTTCCTGGTTAGACTTAAAGTAAGATTTACTGACATTCACACGGTCTATTGCACATTTGTGTCTTAAGTTTGACTTCCCAGATAACATTTAAACCCACCATTCACAAAAATAACCTGATATTCTTAGTGGTCAGAAAGGTTACAGCTTAGTTCCTTTTAGTAGCCATCAGTTTTCTTACTACTTAATCCCAATGTTTGCTCCTTTCACACCATTATTTAGGCTGTTATTTAGGAGGGAAGAGAGTCTCTATGAACTTGAAAGATCATTTCCTATCAGTGTCCAGACATATGTTGGCAGCGTATCAAGTGTCTAACTGGGAGAATTCTTATCACTTATTTTCACATTGTCTTTAAATACCAGGTTCATCTATTTTTAAACATAGTCTTCATTGAGTGGGAATGACTGTGTCTCTGCCTAACGGGGAATGGAACCTGTGGAAGTGTCTATTGCAACCCTGCTCTCCTGTAAGCTCCATTCCTGTGGTAAACTATCTAGAGAGATTCATTTGGAAAACCAAACGGTCTCTCAAACACCATGTCTAGGGACAACTGCCAGTGAAAGTTTTACACTTAAACATTTCCTTCCTGGGGATGTCCTTTTCAATAATTTTTACTATCTTTAAGCAAAGAATAATCACACTATTTTTATGAAAAGCAAAGATTCACTGGCAATCCAATCTGATGTGGTTCTATAACACATTTTTAGACCCTATCAACCATACTTTCCAGATGTAATTTCCTAACCTTTCAAAGTCTACCTCAGATTATAACATGAGATCTCCTATTATGGACACTTAACAAGCAGGGATTCATATTACAGAATCACTTACCCTTAATACTCCTATGCACTTTTGATGTCAAACATAAGTGACGATACAACTCTTGCCAAACCTTAAGCTGACTATGCCTTAAATTGCTGATGTAGAAGGACCAATATTATGATCTCAATAATTACTTGTCATTTTACAGGAAAGCAAAGTTATAACAACATTCCCTAAAATGTACTAAGTGATACAAACTGTTGTATTAGCCAGAGGGGTTGCATACGTACAACTAAGATGATGCCTCTTTTCTAGGAACTCAAAATAAATTCCAAACTATATGTAATACCAATGGTCAGAACATAACACCCTAATAGAAGGCAGCGATAATAATCATGTAAGGACCATCATGGAGACAAATGCAAAGTCCTATTAGAACACAGAGGAGAGAACTAATTCTTACTCAGGCGTGGGGATCCAGGAAGGCTTTTGATGACTATGAGCTGAATCTTTAGAATTGGTTGGACTTTGACACATTGATGAGGAGGTGCAGGGATGTGTGGTGTGGGGTAGTGGTGGGGGGCAGGGGGCAGGAGGCAGAATGCATTTGAGAAAGGAAAAAGCACTCCAATATAGTTTCCTCTTTCTTGACTGCCAACACATTTTTAACTTTGTAGAGAAGATGGGGGAAAAAAAATCTATTGAACCAATTGTTTTGGATGTTGTGATATGATCACAGCATTGCTTATATGGATTGTCAAACAAGGGATGAGCTCATGAAAGGCTATTAATGTGTCGTTTTTATTGAGCAAAGTAGCATTACAGCAAAGGTGATTTCAAAGGCACATGGCTCTTTCATTACAGCCTTCAGGGGCAATGTTTGATCACGGAAAACAGGCTGCTTTGTTCCAGCTTTCTCTGATGTCTGGCATTATCCTGAATACATATGCTCTGACTTGGAAAGAATCTGTCTGTAAAGATTTAATAGATCTGAGATTTGCATATTCAAAATACACGTTTTGCGGTGAAAATGAAATGAACACCATTTTAATATGTATGTCTATATATACACAAATGTATTTCAGACACACATCTCAGCAATTTTTTAAAAAGCAATCAAACATATTATGTGTTTATTCTGAGATTATGAAAGTCGGCTATTTTTAAAATCCACCGTTTTATATTATCACTAAGGAAAAAAATGTATTTTTTTTATAAGGGGCAGTATCTTGGTGATACCAAAGTACAATAAGATTTCCAGCATCAGGAATTTGATATTTGCTGTATGTCCCTGTCACCTGTCATAGATACAACTTCCTAGTGCTGGACACCGCTGCATATTCTCCTATTAAAAGTGAGATAAGAGCTTTCTTGGTTAGAGAAGATGGGGAGTCACAAAATATTAAAAAGCATTTGCAAGAGGTGCTTTTCCTGGCATGACTGAAAGCAGCTCTTTTTGCTTTTCTCCAAAGGAAAGAGATGCTTGGAAAGAGACCTTAAGAGTCCAGAGCTTTTCTTGGGGTGACTATCACAGAATTTTCTCTACCTAGAATTCCCTGGCTTCTATTTTCTGTGAATTGATATGCAATCTCCCTCAATGTATCTTTTCATTTTGAATTCAATTGAACCTTGGAAAGAGAGATTGCATTCCCTAGTCAGCCAGTTTGATACATGTATACATTACATTTATAATTACACACTCATTGCAATGAAATTAATCCCAGCTGACTTCAGCCGAAATGGCCTAGGTTAAATGTTCTATTTCATGTGACAAAGACAAATCTTACCACTTCACTTCTCTACCTAAAACCCTCCCCTTTCTGTTTCTACTTATACCGTCTTCCAGCTCAATGACATCAAACGCTTTTGCACAAGGTGTTCTCCCCTCTTTGTGGGTTTTGCAACAGTTTCAAGTCAGAGACTATTTTGTTGTACATTTGTTGCTCCAACCAAAGATTTACCAACATGGAAGAACTTATACATTGTCCTGGGTCTTCTTAAAAATGCAGATTCTGATTCAGCCAGTCTGGAGTCTGGCTGAGATTCTAACAAGCTCCTAGGTGATGCCAAAGGCTGCACTTTGGAGAGAAAACGCCTAGAGTACAAGTGACCTCACCTTCAATTGGCATTTGTCCCTGGGCGCTGCTAATGGGAAATGTAGATTCTCCGACTTCGAGGTTGTGTCAGCCTCAGACTGGCTTTGTGTTTGTTGGTAATTTCATAAAGACTGTATGACAGAGACTCTTCTACTCTATCCTCCTGTCTTACCACGTCTCTGTTCTTACTTTGCCTTTTAGACATAACAAACCACTTGAAGTTTTCTGAATGTGTCAGGCGCTTTCTCATCCCAGGGCCTTTCAAACACTATTTCCTCTGCCCATCCTGGCATCTTCTGTCACTTCCTTCAAAACCCAGCTCAGCTGTCGTCTGCTCCAGGAACCCTTCCCTAATTTCTTTCCCATGTAATTGCTTAATGAAACACTTCCACTATACTTCCACCATGCCCTGTATCTTCCATAATCTTTCTCATAATCTTTCACAATTGTCCACTTCCTTGTTTGTTCCTCCCATGACATTGCTTTCTAGGAGAAAGAGATGATGCATTTTATTTCAGATATCTGCTGCCAGTCACCATACCTACAGCCAGTCACCAACATACTGGGCTTCTAATAAATTTTCCTTAATGAATAAAGAAGGTAGATTGATGTATGGTAATCATGCAAAAATATAATATAATATTTCTTCTCATGCAGTTTAAAATTGAAGTGAGAGTAATAAAAACTAAACTCATAAAAAAAAGTGAAGTACAGGGTGAGATAACACTAAAGATGTAAAATGTTAGTATGTGATTAATTGTCAAATGAAGATTGTAGCAAATAACCATTCTGAATTCATTAGAGGCAAATGTCACTGCGGATTTATTAGTATCTTTAATGCCTCAATTTGTTCCACAAAGTGCTTGAGACTTATGATAACACTAGGCGTTGAAGTTCATGAAAGTATGAGCACATGCACAGTCAAGGGAATCATACGAGAGAAGGACGGGTTGTGGAATTATATACTCGCAGCAAGAGGAACACATAGACTAGCTTGTTGGCAGAAATGCCCCTGGTTAGGCTATGGACTAACAGGAATGTTGGTGTGCTGGATTGCCCTGCCCCTTCTGCCTGGGATGCTGACTTCTACAGGGATATCGGAGCTCCCTTGTCCTCTGACTTATGGTCGAATTTGGCTATTGGGGTACCTTGAGAGAAGTGTGTGGTCAAGACATTTATTTTCTTGAGTTGCTTAGAACTGGTTGTGCCTCTGTTTGAAAGGCTGCTGTGTCAAACCTCTTCCAGTTATTCTAATTGGAGCTGAAATGATCGCAGAATTGTTCAGCGGTAGATTGGATGTGAGATTTAATAATTTTATGACAACCATTAATGCCATAAATGTGTTTTAGGGGTTAGCTATTCATCATGAAAGATGCTATGGGAAAGTGGTACAATAGAGAAAAGTTCAGAAAGCAAGCCAACCTAAAATTCTGGGCTCGCATACTTTATACGTAGTGTGGCAGAGAAAATATAAACTATCTTGGGGGTAAGAAAAAATGTATTTAAAGCCTATCATTCTTCTGTAGTGCTTATTTACATCAGCCGTTAGTTTACTGCTCAACTGTAGAGTGATTAGATGCTGTAGTTTGAGGCTGTTTCTTTTCCACGGGGATAGATTATTCAGAACTTTGTCCTCTGTTCTATCCTATGGTTCATCCTCTGGTTATTTCACTGCTCTCTTTCCTTTTATCAGAGGACACAAAAGGAAAATAAATGAGTAAAAACCTTCACTTTCACATCTATGATAAAAGGTTTATCAGGGAGGAGACTGAAATCCTGAATTAAAATGAAGCTTTCCAGTTTTATCTGGGTTGGTCTGACCCTATTGCTATAAAGATATTGAGAGTTGTTTCTGGTTTGTCAAAACCCAAGGGATAAAAATGGGCCAAGAGTCTGATATTCGTAACAATGAAGAGAACCAGATCTAATAAATAACTATGATGCTCTTAATATAAAGTGCTGTGGAGCAGACCCCTCTGTGCTTTGATCTTGGATTATATTACAACCTGGTTTGCAGTACTTTCAGAGACCACTGTTGAGTCACATGAGCCTAATTCTGTGACCCAGGAAAAACAGATCATAAATCCCCAAAGTGGGAGACATGTTTGTCGTCTGACCTTGGAAAGATGAGCTAAAGGTACTGAGGAAGCCATAAATTCAATTTACAATAATAAAGAAAAAAGAGTTGTTTATACTAGTCCCAGCGGATGAAGTGAAAATCTAATGTTTTTCCAGGTACAGGATGTACATTTTGCCAACCTTCATTGAAATCCTTTTTAGCAGGTAGCTAAGAGAAGAACTAAGTAAAAACATTTTAATGAGGCTTTTTTCTCCCCCAATTTTTATTTTTTTAAACTTTATTTTAAAATTATTTATGTTTCTGTTCTATGTATGTATAGTTTCATGGTTTCATCTAGGCTTTGGTACCCATCATCTGAATAGTACATTGTTGAATGTACCTCACAGGTAATTTTTCATCCCTCACCCCTCTCCCATTCTCCTTATACATAAAAGGCTTTGACCCCGCTTTGCTCTCCACTGTAAATTCTTTTTTAAAAGCCATTTTTACTGTTTTTTTTTTCCTTTCAGGCTCTATTTATGAAATGTTTGGAAATGAATGCTGTTTGTCCACGGGAGAAGTGATTAAAATTACTGGACTCAAAATCAAGAAGATCATAGCCGAAATTTGTGAGCACATGGAAAGCTGTGAGTCTCCACAACCGTTTGAACTGCCTATGAATTTTCCAGGTACAGTATTTTACAAACACTTCTCGTTTGTACAATTACATTGGTGATAATTACACACATTTACACAACTAAAAACAATGAAAAAGTCAGCTAGGATAAGTAAGTAAAAAGAACTCAGAATTCTTGTAGTGTAATCTTTTAAAGAACTAATGGAAGGCAAATATTTTCTTCCTTTGTAAATAAACATCTTTTATGCAAGAATTAATCTATTTAGCTAAAATTAGTTAGGGTGGTCCAACTTTATGCTTCATTAGTTGTGCTAAATAGTGAGAATCAAGAAATCAAAGATATATTTCCATAAGGTCTGTAGAACTAACTAGTTTCCGTGTAATATCCCCCCCTCCTTGCCATTCCTATTGCTATTTCTAGCTCCTTTGAAAACTGCTGAACTTCTCTGTTAGATCTTACTGACAAGTCTGATTGGTCATCTTTGTCTAATTACATCTACTTAGGCTTCCCAAATTAGCTTAGATATCATGCTGTCTGGACCACTTTTGCAGGCCCTTTAACCTAACCTAGATATCTCTCTTCTATGTTCCCAGAGTATCTTGGGTGTGATAACATATCCCTCACTGGGGAGTCATTGATGATTTTCTTATTGTTTTATTCTCCAGACTAGGGATGAGTAAACTTTTCTGATAAAGGCCACATAATAAGTATTCTAGGCTTTTTAGCCAGGTGGTCTCTGTTAGAACAATTCCATTCTATTGTAGTATGGACAATAATACTTGCTTGTAGTATGAAAGCACCTATAGATAATACATAAATTAATGAGCATGCCTATGGCTCAATAAAACTTTATTTATAAAGCAGGTGGCCAGCAGCATTTGGCTTGTCAATTGTAGTTCACTGACTTTTACTATAGCCTAAAACTCCTTTGCAGATGAAATATGAATATATGACCTTGTATTTCTGGTGTCAAACACATTTTCTGGCATAGAGTATATGCTCAATTGCTACATATTGAACAAACAAATGAGTGGTAGAAGAGCAAATCCCATAAGTATTGACAATATAATGTAAGTTGTAGTAGGATTGTAGGATACATGAGTTTCATGGGAGGCCTGAGAAGGAACACACACTATAGCTGGCTGTGTTTCAGAACATGGTTTCTGGAGTTATCATATTGGTATCCCAACTCTGTTGCTTCTCTTCTTTATAACCTTGGCAAATTATTTACCCTCCTCTTATATATAATGGAAATAATAATACTATCTATCTGTGTAGTGGTAATAATAATAATACTATCTATCTGTGTAGTAGTAATAATAATACTATTATCTGTGTTAAATTAGACAGACTAAACATTGAAATATATTTGAAATGCTTAGATGGTACTTGTCATATAGGAAGGGCT
Source organism: Galagoides demidoff (assembly GCA_963574575.1). Classification (NCBI taxonomy): domain Eukaryota; kingdom Metazoa; phylum Chordata; class Mammalia; order Primates; family Galagidae; genus Galagoides; species Galagoides demidoff. Next base: position 10,652 of record CAUYQV010126744.1, on the reverse strand, counting down.
ATAAAAAGGTGTCAGCTTTTATTACCATTTTAAAGATATTATTACTATCATTAAAGGAGTCAGGAAAAGCTTTTCAGGGAATGTTTTAATTGTGCTGAGGTTTGGAGAATGAAAATAAATTAGCTGAGATGAAGATTCATCCAAGTAGTATAGTATCCTATCCATTTTCAATTGAACACTTACCCTTTCTTCAGTTCTGTTCTTTCCTCATGCCTATTCTTTACAACTATGGTACTCAAATTCGACTAAATATTGGAATCATTTAGGGAGCTTTAAAATACTCTGATGCTCAGGCTACTTAACTGAGATATTCTGATTTGTTTGGTCTGTGGAGAAGTCTGGTCATCACAGTTTGTTAAAACTCCCAGGGCATTCGTAATGAGCAGCCAAGATTGAGAACCATTGCTTTATAAGAAGTCTTTCTTAAGTAGTCTAATTAGATCTAACAACTCCCTTCTAAAATCACTATAGTTTTTCATGCCTTAATTATTGCATTTATTACATTCTGCATGTAATTGAGGCCATTCGCGCAGTTGTCTGACTAGTACCATCTGCCTAATAGATCACAAGGTTGTGAAGGGCAGAATCTGAATCTCATTTATGACTATAATCCCCCCAGTGTTTAGAATAAGATGCACATAATAAATATTTAGTAAGTTAAAATGACTAGAACCTGTTGGTAGGAATGTTTCTAAATAGAGTAACGGTTTTTGGCTAACAGTTTCACTTTGGGAGTTGTTATTTAGAAAATCTCTTTGAGCTTTCAAATGGCTTGATAATCTTGTATCAATTGAGCAATAATTTGAAAAATACAGTTACAAAGCTAGTTTTATTGTAAATGGCAGGGTTAAAGTGGAAGAGTAAAGGACTGGTGATGGTCAGGGTATGCTTTCTTTCAAAGATGACTCCTAGGTGTTGATGAAAGGGATCCCAGACACAAGCATAACCCTGTTACATCAGCATTAGGGAGAAAAATAAAAATCAAGGACACTAATATTATTCAAAAATTTCAATAGCAACATCTCTTTATTTATACTATATTTAAAACTTTCAATTTCAATTCTCAATTAGATTTTAAACTGAAAAAGTCCAAAATTGTTTTAAAACATCCTGCCTTGTGTGTGAGTTCCCCAAATTTCCTTTTCTATGGATTTATAATTACATTCTATTGCAGTAAGAGGACATGGTCTGTGTGATTCAGTCCTTTTAAATGTATGGATCCTTGCCTTATGAAATATAACCTATGCTGGAGAATATTGCCCATGAACTTGAGAAGAATGCATGTTTGACTCTTGTTGGATGGAGTGTTCTCCAGACGTCTGTTGGTTTATGGTATTGTTCAAGTCTTCTGTTTCCTTGAGGATCTTCTATCTACTAGTATTATTGAAAGTGGAGTATTGAAATTTCTAGCTTGTATAGTTGAATTACATTTTTCCCTTGAATTATGTCCATTTTTCCTTCATGTATGTGGGTGCTCTAATGGTTGTTGTGTATGTGTTTATAATTGTTGTCTCTTCTTATTGGAATGATCCTTTCATTATTATATAATTTCTGTTTTGTCTTTAGTAACAATTTTTCTATTCAAGTCTATTTTGTCTTATATAAGTATAGTCACTCCAATTTTCTTTCTTTTTTTTTTTGGCAGTTTTTTTGGCTGGGGCTGGGTTTGAACCCACCACCTGGTATATGGGGCCAGCACCCTACTCCTTTGAGCCACAGGAGCCACCCTCCAAATTTCTTTTAGTTACTATTTGCATGGTCTATCTTATTTAACCTTTTTACTTTAAAACTACAGACAGTTCCTAACTTGTGATGATTTGACTATTATATTTTTACTTTTCAATGATGCTGAAGCAATACATTAAGTAGAAACCATACTTTATTTTATTTTATTTTATTTTATTTGAGACAAAGCCTCAAGCTGTCCCCCTGGGTAGAGTGCCATGGCAGCACAGCTCACAGCAACCTCCAACTCCTGGGCTCAAGAGAGTCTCCTGCCTCTGCCTCCCAAGTAGCTGGGACCACAGGCACCCGCCACAATGCCTGGCTATTTTTTGGTTGCAGCCGTCATTGTTGTTTGGCGGGCCCAGGCTGGATTCGAACCCGCCACCTTAGGTGTATGTGGCTGGCACCTTAGCCATTTGAGCCACAGGCGCCGAGCCAGAAACCATACTTTAAATGTTGAATTTTCCTCTTTTCCCACCTGTAGGCTAATGAAAATTTTCTGAGCACATTTAAGGGAGATTTTGCTAAGCTATATGATGTTCATAAGGTTAGGTATATTAAATGCATTCTTAACTTATGATATTTTCAACTTACCAAAGTAGGTTTATCAGGCTGCAACCCCAATGTAAGTTAAAAGGCATCTATATTTGTGTCTTTGAATCTAAAATATGTCTCTCATAGGTTGCAAATATTTGGTAATTTTTTCAGTCCTACTCATCTCTACTCATCTCTGTGTTTAATCCATTTACAGTTAGTGTAATTGCTCTTGATGTAGGATTTACGTCTGTTACTTTGCCATTTGTTTCCCATATGTCTTATGCCTTTTGTGGTTCTATATTCCTTTCATTACTGTCTTCATTCTTGCTAAATGGATATTTTCTAGTACCATTTATTTCATTTTTTTATTAGAAAAAAATAGCCTTTCTTTCTTAAAGTGTTTATAGGCTCACAACAAAATTGAACAGAAGTTATGTGGGTTTCCTGTATATTTCCTGCTCCCATATACACATAACCTACCTCCCCAACTATCAAAATCCTGTAATATCTTTTTATGGCTTGATAGATCATTTCTTTTTAATGCTGAATAATATTTTATTTTCTGAATATACTATAACGTAAATATTCACCTACTAAAGGACATCTTGGTTCCTTTCAAGTTTTGGCAATTATGAATAAACTTGTTATAAATACCCATGAGCAAGCTATTGTGTGGATATAAGTTTTCATCTCTCAAGGAGTATGATTCCTGGACCATATGGTTAAAGTAGGTTTAGTTTAAATTTTAAACCCTCTGCCCTCCTCCCTTCCACTTCTCTCTCCCCCCAAGTTGGACTATAATAATGTTTTATTTTTCTTATGACCATGTAATTGTTTATATATTGATTTCATATTAGTACAGAGTAAATTGGATATTTATTTTTCCATTTTTGAGATACTTTACTAAGAAGAATGTATTTTAACTCCATCCAGATCAAATGTAAAAGATGTAAAGTCTCCATATGTTTAATGGCTGAATACTATTCCATGGCATACATATGCCACAGTTTGGTTTGTTGATCCATTCATGAGTTGATGGGCATTTAGGTTGCTTCCATGATCTGGCAATTATAAATTGAAGCACAATAACCATTCTAGTGCAAATGTGTTTGTGGTAAAATGATTTTTGTTCTTCTGGGTAGATACCTAGTAATGGGATTTAAGAGATCTTTGAGGATTCTCCATACTTCTCTCCAAAAAGGCTGAATTTGTTTGCATTTTTTCATGAGTTTATTGACCATTCATCTGTCATCCTTGGAGAAGTTTCTGTTCCATTCTCTTGCCCACATATAGAGAGGGTTGTTTGCACTTTTCTTAATGTTTAATTTGAGTTCTCTGTAGCTTTTTAGTAAATCTTGACATCAGGTAGTGTTAGTCCTTCAAATTTGTCATTATTCTTCAAAACTATGTTGGATATGCTAGGGTTTTCACCTCTGCCTATAAACTATAGACTCTGTTTGTCAATATGCACAAAGTAACTTGCATGGACTTTGATTAGAATTATATTTAATCTATAGTGCCAATTGAAAAGTACTGACATCTTGACAATATTGAGTCTTCCTATCCATAAAGTAAAATATCTTTTAATTTATTTAGTTTTTAGATGTTTTACTTCAGAGTTTTATAGTCTTTTTACATTAAACATATATATGTGTATATATATATATATATTATCTATATATAGTTAGATTTATACCTATGTTTTTCATTTTGGAGAGTGCTAATGTAAATGTTATCATATTTTTAATTTCAAATTCTACTTGAAAATGTAGAGGAAATGGATAAAATTCTGGAAGCACACACAACCTTTCAAGACTCAACCAGGAAGCTATAGAACTCCTGGACAGACCAACAATAAGCAACAAGATCAAAGCAATAATAAAAAATCTCTCTCTCTGAGAAAAACAAAAAACAGAGCACCACAGAACAGGTGAATTCACAGCCAAGTTCTATTAGAACTATAAAGAAGAGCTGGCACCCATACTGAAAAAATTATTCCATGACACTGAGCAGGAGGAAATCCTCCCCAACTTTTTAAATGAAACAAGTATCATCTTGATGCCAAAACCAAAAAGTACACAACTATCTCAAAAAACACAGACAAATCATGATTCCTTATGGATTGTGGCAAAAATCCTCAATAAAATACAAACAAACCAACTTCAATATAACATAAAAAAATAATCTACCATGACCAAATGGGCTTTATGTCAGGCATGTACATATGGTTCCACATAGGTAAATCGACATAGGTAAATCGATAAATGTGATTCACCAGAAGCAAAAACAAAGACCACATGATTATGTAACAGATGAGGGAAAAAAATTTGACAAAATTCATCACCCTCCCATGAACATATCTCAAAATAATTTAAAAAGCCATAAATGTCAAATCCACAGCCAACATCATATTGAATGGGGAAAAGTTGAAAGCATTGCCCTAAGAATTGAAACAAGACAAAAGTGTCCACTGTCACCACTTATATTCATCAGACATCTGGAAGTTCTGTGCAGAGCAACAAACAAAAGAAAAATATACAGAGTTTGCAAACTGAGATCATGGAAGTCAGAGTATTGCTTTACTGACTTTTGCATTTGTGGTATATTTGGAAAATACGATACTAAGGACTCTACCAAGAGACTTTTAGAATTGATAAAGAAATTCAGCAATGTCTCAGGTTACAAAATCAATGTACACAAATCAGTAGCATATCTCTACATACCAATAATGTCAATGTAAAGTCAAATCAAAGACTCAGCACTATTCACAATAGCTACAAAGTAAATAAAACACTTAGGAATATACTTAACCAAGGAGCTGAAAGATCTCTACAAGGAGAACAATGCAACAGTGGTGAAAAAAAATTGCAGAGAACACACAAAAATGGAAAAACACATTATAATCATTGATTGGTAGACTCAAAATTGTTATTAATGTCAATGTCAAAATGTCCATACTGCACAAAGATTTATAAATTCAAGGCATTCCCCATAAAAAATACCAAAATCACATTTCACAGATTTAGAAAAAATAATTCTATGCTTCATTTGGGCAACAAAAAGAGGTCAAATAGCCAAAGAAATCTTAAGCAAAAAGAACAAATCTAGAGGCATCACATTTCCATACTTCAAACATACTACTAGGCTCTGGTAACCAAAACAGCATGGTATTGGTGAAAGATAGAGACACAGAGCAATGAAATAGAACAGAGAACCTATATACAAAACTGTCTGTGTTTTTCAATTGGTATTTAAATATCATTGATCTTTAAGGTGGTTATTGTTATGGTTTGATTAATATATATCATAATTTTTGTAGTTTTCTCTTTATTGCCTTTATTTTACATTTAAAATTTGTTTTTTAAATTTCAATAGATTTAGGGGGTACAG
>CAUYQV010126743.1:0-12635 GCA_963574575.1 Galagoides demidoff | reverse complement strand
CTTCTAACTTTAACTGAGATTACTGCACACTTGCTTATTCCTTCTGTCCTGCTGAAATATACTTTAGGAGGGTAAGGAGGAAGCAGACACCAGAACACCTCCTGGTACTCAAGTGAATTCTCAATAAATGTGTTATATACTTAAAGTAAGTGCCATTTCAATAGGAAAAAAAAAAAAGAAAAGACTAGTAGCTTCTGCAAAGATATATGCTTTGTAGGTCATTCCCTAGTTCCCAAATTAGTTTCTAACCCTCGAAGATCACATCAACGCCTCTCTTTCCCCACCTCCACTGGGGTAGGTGACCCCACGAGTCCTGTGGGAAACAGTCAAGCATCCTTTACTGTGGTATATTTGAATTCTCACATGATCAGAGCACCCTTCTCCAAAAAGTAATTGTGAATTAAATAGGAAAAGACAAAGAAAGACATGGTAAAATATAAATAAATGTAGGGTTTTAGGCATGTTTGAATGTTACTACTTATTATAAAAGCTTTCCTTCTTTTTTCCAAAATAATACTTCCATATAGAAAATCTGGACAATATATTAGGCAAAAGAAGAAAATAAAAATTAGCCATGATTCCTTCAAGCAGAAACCCACTGTTAATATTTTGGCATTGTATATTAATACCTTTGTTTTCTATTTGTGCACATGTAAACTTTTTAAAACATATTTAGTTCTTGCTATGCATCCATCCTTATATGCCTCTTTAAAATATAGTGAGTATTCACTATCACTAACTATCCATCTACAGCTTGATTTTAATCACTTTATTCAATAAATATTTACTGAGCTTTCATGAATTATTATTTTTGAAGAAAGTAGGTGAGGTTCCCTGGGGTCAAATACTCTTACTGCAGCCATCTCATGAAGAAATAGAAACTTTGGGTCAATTGTTTTAGAGGGCAAAAGGAGAAGACCACAATTTTGGAGAGCTAAAAATTATTTTTAGTTAAATTAAGAGTTCGAAGATGAGGCTTGACAGAACACAGGATGAGTCAGCCCAGAATAGGAGCCTAGGATCAAAATGCTTACTGATTAAAATAGAATAGAATCATCTTTAAGATTGAAAGGAAGATAAAAAAGGACATTAAAGAGAGAAAGGAGGAGGGCAGGCGAGGAGAGCAGGAGACACCCGAGGAGTGTTCTTGACTTGGGAAAACAGAGTCACTTGTCCAGAGCCAGGACCCACCAGACCTGTAAGAGAGAGTTCAGCCTAGACCAGGGGCGAAACACGGCTAGTGAAGGAAAATAACAAAGCGTGGGGCTTGAAAAAGAGAGGGACCTGCAGACTGCAACAGGTAGAGGGTGGCAAAGGCTCCAAAGGAAGTGTTAAAATCTTGAGCCACCTGCCAAGTTCCTTCAGTGAAATCACCAAGAGATTAATGAGAAGAGCGGAAACTTCATCACTGGCTTTAAGCAGAGAGGATCAGCCTAAAGAGGAGATTGCCTTCCTGTCTGGCATTTAGCAGAGCTTTAGGTAAGCTATAAAACTAGTTCTTGGAGGTGCTCAGGTTGGTTGGGGAAGAAAATGAGGAAGGAAGAAGGACCCTAGAATGTGTAAAGGCAAATATCCCCTTTTCTGCTCTCAGAAGGAGAGAGCCTGCAGATAAGCTAGGCTGCAGTTTGAATTTCAAGGCAAGGAGAAAAAAAGGGGGCAGTTTAAGCAAATTTGGAAGATGTTTAGGAAGAAAATTTGGGGCTTTCGACTTGGGACTTGCAACTCTTGGTCACAAAGGAGTTGCAAAAGAATAAGTCTGTGAGTTACGGACAGGTAGCAGAAATGTCTCCATCTTCACATATGTGCCAGCAGACTGCACAGGACTAGTCCCTCAGTGGCCAGGTGAGATGCACTTTTCTGATCCTTTCTCTGCCTATCCTCACCGGCTGCTCTGTCGCCTCCTGCCAGAGACAATCTCGGTGAACCCTGATGCCCACAGCCTTTATGTGAAACTTCAGGAGTCTGATATCCGGGTTGTACATAATCATCTCTGAACATGTCCTATCCCTTTATCTTCACCCTGAGTTCTGTGAGATTTGAATCCTTGTGTGATTCACAGCTGAAATTCCCAGGGACGCTGCAGACCGCCTAGCTGCTCCGGCAGTGTTTGCTGAAGGACCGCCTACAGGACCCGTGTCTCCGACCTGCTAAAGCACAGAGCCTACATGGCTGCTCTGTGGGGTTCCACGCAACATCACAGGTGGGCTCACTGGTCTGGTTTCCACAGGGCATGAATAAACGAATCCTGGTTTTCTAGGCTTCTCTTCCTGCCGCTGACACCCAACCACAACACCTCGCTCAGTGCCGGTCACCCTGTCATTTCCACCAAGTCTGGTGCTGAGAAGGGGAGCACAGCACGGTGACTAAGAGCTCAGGCTCTGGACTAGACTGGCTGGGCCGGAGATGCTCCATGCCTTCCTATGTGATGCCTGCTCTCTTTAATGGTGAAATGGGGGTGATACTAGTGAAGGCTGTTTTGTGAAGATTAAAGAGTGACCTATAAACTTGTGGCCCAGGACCAGACTGGCAGCCCATCAGTGTTACTATAGTGACGGTTTCCTTTTTCAGTCAGTGCCACCACCTTGAGGCTACCTGATGCCTGGAAGTCCCCACATTGTTCCCAACTGAAGATGATAAGACTATCTTTCTCTGACCTTGAATGCTGCGTTCTTTATCTGAGTTACTCAAGCAGCAGACGTCAGTATTCCCTTATACCTTAAAAAGGTATTATGTCTTGTTTATTTTCCCTTCTTCCTGGAGACACAGATAGGAATTCATGGGCAACCAGGGCAAGGACGATGTGACCCTCTGACCTCACCTCAGAGGATGCATTCCCGGGCCAGCTCTGCCTGACGCTGCTGTGGAGAGGATGCCTCACCCACCAGGCTTCTCAGTTCTTCACAGAAATAGACTTTGCTGATGACCCCAGTCAACAAAGCACATCCACACATGTCTGAATCCCAAGTTTAGACTCCACCAGATCCCCACACCCCCAGCCCAGTGCTCATGCATTCTGCATCCCCATATGCCTTGGAACCATAACAGTGATTATATAGTTTTTGGAGTATCACATGAACTGAACTACAATATGCAGAAAGAGGCAAGGAGGAGGCACGGAAAGCAAAACATTTTCTGAGGTCACCTTGCCCTTCAAGTTCAGATGAATAAGCCAGAATACCCATTTCTCCTCCTGCAGGAAAGCGAGTGGCCCTGCAGTCTCTCCAGACAGCCCGGAGGCATCTGGCTCCAAGTTTCTTCCCTCCTGAGCTCATTCTGTTTTTGAACCATCTCACCCTGCAGCCCATGGCATCCTTTCTGCACGCCAGCGCTGGACACCACCCCCATCTCTTCACGCCCTAAAATAGCACCAGCACAGCGTGCAGACACAGCAGAATGTGCCCTAAAAATTTCAGGTAATGGAAAGAGTTTATATCATGTCACAGCCAATAATTAAAAAGCAAATACTAGCTCTGATTACTAAAACAGTTTGACCATCTTTCCACCCAGGGCCCTCCTTCCTGCAGCCCATCATGTTGGGATCCTCCTCCTGCTCCCCTTCCAGACTGTTCACCCCCTCCCTCAAACCCCTCGTAACTCTTCCGGCAGAGAAGTTCACCATCTATCTCACTGTTACACATTTCTCAGATCATAACCCCTCAGCGTCAGGAGAAAAAAAAACAAGGTCTCTCCTTACAAGGAACTCTACACAGTTTGTTATCAAAATAACATTTTTCTATCTTGCTATAGCTGGAAAATAAGAGTATATTGGAAAAGTCTATAAACTGAAGTTATTATTCTTTGGAGGAAAAAAAAATCCCTTTAGTGCCACCATGGCACCCGATGACAACCTTAAACCATGACTCCTGGCGCTGGAGAACCCAAATCCAGAGTGAGGCATACTTCTGTGAACAGTTCCGTGTGTAAGGAGATGTGCGGAAACAAGAGGGAATGCACACCTGGACACAACAAGACACATGACTCCAAGCCACACAAAACAGCATGAAACCCATTCTCGCTGAAATAAAACCCCATCTGTCCCACGCAATCATTTCTCCCTTATTAAATAAGATGCCAAGTTGCTTTCATCACACTGGCATTTGGCCTATTCGAGAACAAGCATCAGAATCTCCCTGCGTTTGTTTCTGGATAGGAAGCGTGGTGATTACTGTTGTTTGTGGAACTTCTCCGTCAAAGCAGCTGAGTGAGTGATTGGCAACAGGCAGGCGGGAGAAAGGCAGAGCGGAGCACACTGGTGTCTATTGCAGTCATTTGCCAGCTTAATGTAGGCTTGTCAATTATCTTGTCAGGCAGCAACTTATGTTGAATTTGGAAACAATAAATGTCATGCAAAATATAAGTGATTTATATACAAGAGAGACTATAAAAGCACTTAAAATCTGCAATGCAATAAAGTGAGATACACCAACAGATTGCATGTTTTGTGGTTATTACCACAGAGGAAAAAAAAAAACAAAAAACAAAACAACAACCCTTGAGAAAAGAAATAACTATGTGAGAGCAATCGGCTCCAAAGCATGAACCAGAAGGACTTCCCGCCTCACCCCTCGTCCAACTCCAAACACATTCAGTCAATCGATCAATCTGACTAATAATGCTTTGGTACTTTAAGTAACAAAAGTGATAGCACTCAAATGAAAAGCCTGCCTGCTCCCTGCTGCACTTTGCAGCCTGATAGTACTCTATCTGACAAAACGCAAAAGAACTTATACTAAAGGCAAAGGGGGGGGAGGGGACAGAAAACTCAAGCTGGAAGCCACTGTGACAGGGTGATCTATTTTAAAACAGCCAATCTTCCATTTTTTTTTTTTTTTTTGAGTTTTGCCCTTTGGACTCACATTTTCAAATGGAAGCACTGAAATGTTTTGGTTTATTGCTAGATTTGTTACCAAGAACAAAACAAGTTCAGAGACAAGAAATCAGAAATTGGTCCCACACCTAGTTTCTCTTTTATTTTTCATTCCCAGCTCTGCTATGGCATCATGGAGGCCGCTTTGATCTTGTACTTCTGTTGCTTCCTGTCTGTTGACATGACTTCAATCTCTCTCTCTGCTTTTCCCTCTCCCCTGCTCACAGCTTTGTTCTCCGTCTTCCTGTGTCAATTCTAACCTGTTTCCATGGCTGTTTTACCCTCTAGTTTGGCTTCTTGCACTTGGCTTCCATATTTTATCCTTTCTGCCCTTCTCACACTTTCAAGCTGCCCGGGCTATTTTCTACTCTGCCCTTACACCTGTGGTCCTTGTATTATCTTTACCACCTTTCTTTTTTTTATCGTTACTGTCATTTTTTTCTACAGTGCTTTTACTGTGGTACCTTTAATTATATGTTCCTGTAACATTGCCCACAAGCTGGCCACCACAGGGTCAGCATACCAGTTCAGTTTCATTGCTGCACAGCTAAATTTCCCAGCCAAAACTCCTGCTCACCCCTTCTATCTTGACACTTCTGCACAAAGCCAGGCTACCTCAGCTCAGGCAGAAAGTGATCATACATAATTAAACATAATACAGCACAACTCTAAAGTATTTCAGCCTCTGACACAGAAACACTGTATTCTTTATTTAAGGAAACAGAAACATAGTAGCTCTCACACAAAAGCAAAGGGCATGGTCCCGCGACTAGATCTGATCCAGTCTATCAATTAGTGTTATCTTTAAAATGTCACTGAACAGTCACAAAATCAAATGAGAAAGCAAAATAGAGAATTTTCATAGGAAAAGGAAACCTGGGAGACTCCGACTGAAAGGTTCAATCTTGCTTTTTAGTTCTTCTCCAGCCAAGGTGCAATCGCAGTCCTAGCAGGTTATGAGGCGGGAAAGTCTTCATCACAATTCCCTTTTTGTGCTTTGAGGTTAGGATAATTTAACAGACCACCATACCTGTATATTTAACAGTTGAGCCACCATATCTCAGTAGATCTTAAGCTTTGTTGTTTTATTTAAAAAACTGAAAGCAGACATTTTACCTAAAGAACAGAGAAATGTCTTGAAATTGTTTAAGGCTGCTGTTCTGTTTGACAGATGCTGCTAAACTCTTGACATCACCAATAAGGAAAACTACAAATATAAACTCTAGGATTACATATGGTAAGTGACTATCTCACAAGCCCTAAATTGCTCCCTTACCCCAAGGGAGGTTTTGCTAAGAGGCATATTGACTCCTTTATGTATCACTGAAATGCAGTCTTGATGACTTTATATTTAAACATGGCTAAGCACAAGTGACATCATTCATGACTCCTGCCAGTTTATTTTCTAAAGCAGGATGATATCCCAAATATAAAAAGAGATAATTGCTATGCAAATAAAAATGAATAAAAGGCACTCAAGGTAAGCTCTGCGGCAGAGATAAACATCTTGAATACTTTAACCAAAGAAATTACATAAAGGTGGAAGGTATGTCTGAAATCAAACAGCTGAGTTCGGAGTCCAATTCTCTTGCTACTTGCTGTGAGAACCTGGACAAGTTACTGAACTTCTCTATTCCTTTTTCTTTTGTTTTCATTTGGTAAAAAGGGATAATTCCAAATACAGTCATTCCTTAGTATCCAAGGCAGATTGGTTCCAGGAACCCCCAGGACACCAAAATCTGTGAATGTTCAAGTCTCTTACAGAAAGTGACCTTGTATTTGCATACAACCTACACACATCTGCCCATATACTTTAAATCATCCCATATTACTTATACCTAACATAATGAGATTGTTAGGTGAGCAGTTTTTACACCATATTGTTTAGGAAATCATGACAAGAGAAAAGTCGAGGCATGTTCAATCCACTGACACAACCATCTTTTTTTTTTTTTTTTTTAGTGTTTTCAATTTGTGGTTGGTTGAAAGTACAGATGCCAAACCCATGGATATGGATGACCAACGTATGTTTAAAATTAAAAGCAGTAACCTAAATAAACAGGTTTAATAAATGCTAGTTTTGTTTCTGTCTTCCAGAGACGCTACTCAGAACATTCATCTTACCAGGGCCCCTACTGACCCACTCTCCAGAATTCTAGGCTCTTTCTGTTCTTTAGCCTATATACAATGTCTCCTCAGGAACTGTGCACTGACTCTCCTGTGCCTGCAACACTCATCACTAAGATCTTCTCAGGGCTAACTCATCATGAATCACCTCTCCACTCAAATCTTGCTCCTTCGGAAGAGAAAGCATCCATGCTCCAATCGCCCCCTGTCCTATCACTGTCTGACCATTTGGGTAGTCCTTCCCGCCACATGAGCTCATCTTATTATGTGTTAGTTTTATTGTTCATTGACTGGTCTCTCTACATGCATACCACACACACACGTCTCCATAGCATGAAACAAGTACTTTGAAGGCCTCACTCACTGCCGATCAGCACAGTGTTCAAACCCAACCCCAAACAATGGAGAGTGAATGAGAAGGTTATCATCGCAGAAAGGGCACTCTGGCCACAGTGTGAAAAATGGACTGGTTTTGGGAAAGGGAAAACTATGCAGACAGTGAAAAGATAAGTGGTTTCTAGGAGATGGAGGGAAAGAGGAATCAACAGGAAGAGCATGGAGGGTTTTTAGGACAGTGAAAATACTTCGTATAATACTATAATGGATAGCAGAAACATGTCGCTATACATTTCTCAAAACCCATAGGGTGTATAATCAACAGCAAACCCAAACGTAAACTATGGACTTTGATTGACGAAGACATGGCCATGTATGTTCATCTGTTGTAACAAATGTGCCACCGTGAGGGGGGGAGCTAACACTGGGGAAGGCTGTGTGTGGTGGGATCAGGGGTACATAGGAACCCAGGAGAGTTTCTGCTCCATTTTGCTATAAACCTAAAACTCTCTAAAAGGTATGGTCTATTTTTAAAAAAAAAGAAAAATAGATTGGAGAAGGCAAATGTCTGGACAAAGAAATGAGAACAAAACAGTTCTGCATAAGCAGACAAGGTATCCTAGAGATCTAAGGCCTAGTTGAGTAGACTCCCTTAGAGACTAGCTTTACCTTCTAGGCTGTGAAAATGGCCCTTGTAGAGCAGAATGCTTGACACAAACACAACCCTGGTGTGGTCCCCTGGCAAGTAATACAGCGGGTCTCTTACCTACACTGATCTACCCATTTTACTTTTTATTACTTAAAAAAAAGTGTTAATTTGAGCAGTCAGTTCCTAATAAAAAAGGCTCTTAATGAATTTCCAGTCAATTAAATCACAAACATATACCACATAACATACTGTCAAAATAGATTTTCTCCATCTTATATCTTTTTAAAAATCTTCATTGGTTTCAGACCAACCTGCTAGGCTATTGTGATCGTCTTGATTCCTCATTCATCCAATATAATAACTGGCTGATCCATGCCTCCAAGATATGTGTCATCTACAGACAGTAGAACCTCCACAGTTGACCCCTTCCCTACATTGGCCACCTCCTTAACTTGACCTAATTTTCATAGACTAGACACACACCACATGTAGGTATCAATACAGTAGACCTAGTTCCTTATGTTGACCACCTACATATTTTGACCAGTCTGTTACAGTCCCTTGAGTACCAAGCTATTTTAAAAGCCTGTCTTGTGTGTGTGTGTGTGTGTGTGTGTGTGTGTGTGTGTATGTATTTTGGGTTGGGGGGGGGAGTGGGGTTATGTTTTGTTTTGTTCTTTAGACAGAGTATCACTCTGTCACCCTGGGTAAGATGCCAAGGCATGATCACAGCTCACAGCAACCTCAAATTCTTGGGCTCAAGCAACCCTCTTGCCTCAGCCTCCCAAATAGCCGGGTCTACAGGCATTCGCACCATGCTATCTAGTTTTTCTATTTTTAGTAGAGACGGGGTCTCGCTCTTGCTGAGGCTGGTCTCAAATTCCTGACCTCATACAATTCACTTGCTTGCCTCAGCCTCCCAGTGAGTTAGGATGACAGGTGTGAGCCACCGCACCCAGCTTCATGTCTTCTATATTTTTATCCTAATATAGCAAATTATTCTTTACAAGCAAGTGGAGATCATCGGGACTTTCTGAACATAAGAAATATCTTTCACCTCTCATTCAAGCTGTCTTCTACATACTAAATTCCAGTACAAGGAAGAGGCTGTCCAGGAATGTCTATATTTCTTTATGAAACTGTTTTATTAAAAAGTGGCCCAGTACCATCCAAGAGGTCACTGTCCTACAAACCTAGAGAACTCCATCCATTTTAATATCAACCGACTAATCAAATCTCTATTGTTTTAGTTATCAAATATCATTTCTCCATCCTGTCCATAAGGTTATTATAGGACACCTCTTTGAAATGGGCGGCTATGTTGACACTCAGATTATGGTGCTTTTAGCAGATAAGAGGCATGGAAAAGAAAGAGAAAAAAAATATTATAGGATTATAAAGCCCACTGTCTGCATGCCACGCACCACTGTAGGTAAATACCACACTGATTAAAAGTGATACAGATCCCACCTTCATGGAGCCTACAATCAAAAGGAATATAATTCTAGTGACACTTGAGTTCTGGCCCTCTCTATCAATTTCAGATCATTCTTCAAGGATTTTCAGGTTAGGATACCCTTAAAGGTTTATATTTTTGGTATCTATCTCTGGTGTTTTAAAAGAAATAACTTTATGTGGCTTCTTTGTATTTGTCCTTTTAGCTTTGCATGTGCCCTTTTAAAATTCCAAACTCAGCAGACTGGTTCTGAGACAAAGCGTGTATTTCTTTAGATGCCTCTGCCCTGCCTGCACACTGCTCACGTCCACAGCTGGAGACAGACAGATTTGCCTCCAGTCCCGGCTTTTCCTCTCACTGGCTGTTACTTGAGCAAATTACTTTACCCCTCACAGCCTGTTTTCTCGTCTATAAAATATGAATAATCAGACGTACTGCAGAGCGTTGTTGTGAAGAGTAAGTGAACTAATTGGTAGAAAACACCTAACAGAGTGCCCAGCACAAAGGAAAACCACAGCATTTATTGACACAAGGTCTAATCCTCTTGTTTTATGCTTCCGCTGTGAGCTTCTGACAATATCATTGGATTTTCTTTTTGAATTTGTAAATCTGTGTTCTAGTTTAAATGTCACTTTCTCCAGGAGACCATCTTTGTTCCTTACCATCCTATGAGGCCAGGAGCCAGGTATCTACTATCTCACCTGTAAGACTCGGGGCTCCATGAAGACCAGGAGCTTGGTTTTCTGTCTCGTTCATAATTGAATCTCCAACAACCAATGCAGTGTGCAAAACATAAGAAGTATGTAAATACTTATTGAAAGAACTGACTCAATTTAGGAAATATGTGCTCCCATCCCCACCTTCCCTATTCCATTAATATTAACCTCAGAATGACAAGGATTAGTACAACCTCAAAGGAAAACAGTATAGAGATTACTCAAAGAACTAAATGTTTCAGAAAAAGAATTCCAAAATTGCTTTGAAGAGGGACTAGGCACTGGCATCCATTCATAGCTTCCCAAGGAGAAAACTTCAAAGGCGACCATAGTGATATTCAGCAATGAGGTAGGTAGCACCTTTTCTGGGATGAGTTTGCAAACTTAATTGTCAGACCTTATATATATACACACACACAACCATGGAATATTATTCAGCCATAAAAAGGAGTTGAAATGTCTTTTACAGCAACTTGGATAAAATTAGAGATTATTCTCCCAACTGAAGTATCTCAGGAGCAGAAAAACAAATACCCTAAGTTCTCACAAGTGGAGGCTAAACAAAGGGCATATGAAATCATACAAAGAGGCATAATGGGCATCGACTACTGCCTAAGTCGTTTGTCCCACTGGGACACAAACCACTAGTTTGTCACTGGAACTCTCTGGGCCTATCTCAGACTGGTAGTAATGTAGTAAAACTATCCAGAAGACACAGGGAGAGAGAAACAAATTGCCCCCCCTTCTCCATTTCCTCCTCCTTCCTTACCCTTGCCAGATTCTGGGATTACAAACGGAAGCTTTCTGCTCCTGTTTAACTCCCCAATTACCCACCCTAATTTGTCCTTCTTCAGGTCCCTCTCCCACTTTTGCCACCCGGTACCTCCGTCTGCTCCTCACCCCCTGACCCAACCACCTTCCTCACCAGGAAAAAGGACATGAAGGGTTGAATGTCGGGATCAAATTACACTGAGCCCCTGAGGAGGAGGACGGGGGACCTCTGGGCTGACCTGCTGTCTCCTCTCATCCTTTCTCCAGGTCCACGGATGGCACATTAGGGTGGGCGTGCTGCCTGGTGGGTATCCCACCTCCAGCCCACAGTACTGAGTTGTACTTTTTATTAAGCTGTAATATCTATTTTTGTTTTGTTTTTCTTTTTCCTTTTTTTTTTTTTTTTGTAAATATATACATAGCAAGTTTCATTAAAATAGATTATCCCACACGACTTGTTTTGCTGCCCTTGATTCTTTCCAGGCCACCCTGTTTAGTGACCAGTCTGGAAGTCATGAAATTGTTACCTGCACACTATCTTCTTGCCCTCCAAAGGACCCAGCGAGTCAGGTTCTGTCGGAAACAGTTGAAGTCCTGAAAAAAGGTCTCTTTGCAATCCTGGAGCCTTGGTCCCCCCCTCTTGTAAGAACAGTGTCAGCCTGGTTTCTTCCTGGTTAAGGTACAGGGATGAAAAGAGCATGACGCTTACCCTTGAGTAGCTCACAATTGGGGTGAGGGAATAAACAGACAACTAGGTGGAATCCAGTGTAACATACAGAGTACTTGTAGCATTTCTGGAGTGTTCTGACAGCACATGGAGGGATTCAGGGACGGGGGTTGATAGTCGAGTTATGTGTTCACTAGGTATAGCAGCAAAAAGGCAAAAAAGGCAGAGTCGTGTTTGGGAAACGGTGAGTTACAGAGCATGCCTGAGCCATAAGGGGTCAGTAGGAGGTAAGCCCAGGCCTTATCCTGAGGGCTCTTGAATGGCAGGCATGCTAAGGAGATTGGGGTTTCTGCTGATGGTGGGCATTTTGTAGCCCAAAACAAAAATAGGCTTGGACCATTAGAGAAAGACAACTTCAGCTCTGTAGGGGATGTTCTAATTCCTTGGGTCTTCAGGGAGGCAAAATTCTGGAACATAGCAGAACTGGTAAATGATTGTGGGCAGTGGCTGAGTCAGCTGAGCGGGGAAGATAACCGGTGAGGGTGGAAGCCTAAATCCCCTTTCTCTGCATTGCTGGCCAAGAGGCTGCCTCTGCTGCATGCCTGAGATCAGTGATGGGAAAGCATTGTACATTTTCACAGAGGCCCCAGCACTCCTGAGTGAGCTATTTACCTTTTTTTTTTTTTTTTTTGAGACAGCATCTCATTCAGGCTAGAGTGCATGGCATTAGCCTACCTCACAACAACCTCAAACTCCTGGGCTCAAGTGATCCTCCTGCCTCAGCCTCCTGAATAACTGGGACTACAGATACCAATCCCTAAGCCCAGCTAATTTTTCTACTTTTAGTATAGACAGGGTCTCGCTCAGGGTTTTGAACTGAGCTCAAGGGATCCTCCTACCTCAGCCTCCCGGAATGCTAGGATGAGCCACTGTACCCTTCTTACCTTTTCAAATATTGTTAAGAAGAGGTGATGTTTCCCAGGTTTCTCCCTGAGTTCTCTTAGGTGTAAAGGGGCATCTTTGGAGTTCTGAGATATGGAAATATA
>CAUYQV010126742.1:0-15545 GCA_963574575.1 Galagoides demidoff | reverse complement strand
GGGGTCGTGACCCACAGGTTGAGAACTACTGGTCTAGAGCTACAGGTAAGAATAGACTTGGTGAAATATTGGAAAGTGGTGATTACCGAGATTAGTGAGGTTACTAAACTCAGATGACTACAGCCCAAAGGAAGCAAGATCAGCCGTCACTGCTAAAAATGCATGTTCCCCCCGTGGAAACTGCCACACCAGCCTCATTTCTCTAACCCATAGAATCTCTGACCCTAATCAATAGTTGCTGTTTGGGGTTGGTAGTGTGTGAAAAATTAAAGTATGTAAGCACTAGAAATGAGAATGCAAAAATAGTCTCAGTATTTCCCAGGATATGCGTGACATGTTAAAGCCACTTACATACATATTCTCCTTTTTTTTTCTTTTTTTCTTTTTTTTTGGCAGAGGGGTTCTTGATGTCTTAAATATCTTTTACCCTTGTGTACTTTTTTTAAAATTTCACTTCTATTTTATATTTCCCAAAACATCCTTTCTATTGATCTATTGATTTGAAAATTAGCAGTCAAGAATTAGTTCATGTTTATTGTTGAAATCTTACTTTGCTTTTTTTTTTTTTTTTTATCCCCTTGTACTATATTTGCCTCTAAATGAACCAGTTTTGTTACTTTGGCACTCACGGCCCTTAGTTCCCACCTCTCTTTGATTATTCCTTTATGTCGTAAGTGTGTGTTTATATACCCAGGATCTTCCTCAGAGTCTGAGCTACTCATTTTCCTACTTTGAATTAAAATGTTCTTCCCATAAAATCTTAAACTCATACAAGAAATGGTCTATGAATTACATAGGTTAGGAAAAGTGAGTTGTAGACAAATAAAAAATGTCTGGAAACTATTAGGCAAGACAGGGTTCTCAACAGAATGTTGATTATCTACATTTTTAGCTTTATCTTTTACTGCAAAGTTTTGACATATAATCAGACACTTCTTTTCTATTTCCATCATTGTCAGGTACATCACTGACTTATTGTGATGTTTATAAATTTCTTTATATTATACTGTCTTCTTATCAAAACCTATTTTTACGACTAATAATATCTGATACACCATATATACCATACTCTCAGATAAGTATAATTTTCATGTCAAGAAAGAATTCTCAACTCTGTGGAAAAACTTCCAATCCTTCAAAAAGCACTGTCAGGGGAAAATGTCTCATCACTGGCTTTACGATCACCTTAATCTCTCTAAGGATAAACTGCTGGTTACCCCTTCCCCATCCTGCTTTCAGGACGTTTTTGTACTGGCTTTTAGATAATTTATTATTCATGTGTTTCAGAACACAGTTTGTAAAATACCCCAGCTCGGCATACACTGCCCACATTGTTTCTGCATAGTAATAATAAACGAGAACCTTTGCTATGTGCGTGGAGAATATTTGATGGAGGAAAAGAAGAAGAAAATAAGAGGAGGTAGTGACACTACCAAGAACGCTATGCTTTTCCCAGACTTTGCAGATGTAAAATCATTTTTCAATAAGAACTCTTGTAGATATGCATTAATGTATGAATCAGGCTGGGCACAAAACAAGCATGATCTTGGATTGAAAAATATGTGTATACCTTATTTTAGCTTTTTTTCCCCTTGATCTTGGATTGAAAAATATGTGTATACCTTATTTTAGCTTTTTTTTTTCCTTGATCTTGGATTGAAAAATATGTGTATACCTTATTTTAGCTTTTTTTTTTTTTTCAACTGGAGTCTCACTTTGTTGCCCTCAGTAGAGTGCATGATGTCACAGCTCACAGCAACCTCCAATTCTTGGACTCAAGCAATTCTCTTGCCTCAACCTCCCAAGTAGCTGGGACAACCAGAACCTGCCACAATGCCCAGCTGTTTTTAGAGATGATTTTTTGTTCTGGTGCAGGCTGGTCTCCAACCTGTGAACCCAGGCAATTCACCCGCCTCGACCTCCCCAAGTGATTATTTTAGCTTTCTTACACATCAGGAAAAAAATGGATGTCAATGTCAGTCCCTACCATTTCTACTCATTTACCTTAAAAATATTCTTCAAGCTCCTTCATGATTATTCTAATTCCCGTGATTTGTTTTTCTTTTTTTAACTTTCTGAATATTACGAGATTATTTGGTTACAAATATTACACATTTTTTGGTTACATAGTTTGTTTTGTACATTTCGAGTCAAAGTTATAAGTGTCCCCCATGATTGCATTAATGTTCATAGATATCATTTAATAATAAACAAACAAACAACAACAACAACAAAACAAATTTATAAGTGTCCCCTTCACCCAGGATGTGTGCGTGACACCCCAAAGTGTGAGTTACCTACCTCTTCCCCACGCTCATCTGGTTCGTTTATTTTCAATTATTATTTTTTTTACTAATATTTCTCCACTATGCTTGACTAATACATTTATTCTAACTGGTGTTGCTTCTCAGACTTTGACTAACGTCAAGTGTATTTTGATTTGTAGAAAAGCACATTATATACATTTATTAAAATAGAGAGCCTCCTTTTGTTAGCCTCCTCTAATATTTAATAGAGTAGTATTGTTGGTGCCGTCACCTAACAAGCAGACTGGACAAAGGACTGTAAGCTCGAAGCTTGAGGGAGGTGGGCCTTCCCATCCATGTTGGGGAAAGGCCCCAAGCCACCTCTGCAGCCATTCATTGAGAACACAGGCCCCTCCCCCGAGCCCCGCCCCCTTCATTGGAGTTCCACAGCTGATCAATTTCCAGCTGCCAAGGTCTGTGCCTTTATACCCAGTAACTGCCACTTTGTCTCTGCAAGTCCACTGTCCTGGTCAACCGCCACTTTGCCTCTTCAAACCTGCTGTGCTGGTTCCTACCTATCTTTCTATATAGATTGCTATATGAGTTGTTACTACATACACAGATTGCTACATGGTACATAGGTTGCCACATAGTATCATGGTTTTTAGCAGCTCTATTACAAACATAAGTCATGTATCAGGTTTGGGAAACCATATTAATTCTGTAGCTCTTGCTATAAAACAGTACTATCTCCTCTTTTTTCACTGAATTAATTTCATTAAAATAAACTCTATTTCATGGAGGTCAGAAAAATTTTTTTCAAAGAACCTCAATATTTTACCATCTTCTGTACTTTGAATTTTCAATAGACAACTGAAATTAGATATTTGAATAAATATTAAGAAATTAAACTCCAGCTCAACACTATTGTTCGGATTTATTAAAACTTAAATTTTAATACCACGTTTGACCTGTTTAACATAAAGTTAAATCAAAGGTCATTATTTATAAAAAAAAAAAGTTTCCATTTCTTCATTTTAAGATACATCCCTTACTACTGGTATGTGAAATACTGCAAATAATATTTAAGAGGAATATAAAGTATGCTAAAAAGTGATTGGAGGTGAATTTTTAAGGAAAAAGTAGCAGAAAAGAGCTGTAGAATAATTTTTATTTTAATATATAGAAAATTAAGCCTGCAAAATTCTGTAAGTCACATCATGGCTATATTTTTATAATAAACTAAAAGTCTAATATTTATCTGGATGGAGTTGAAACACATTTTTACTAGTAAAGTATCACAAGAATGGAAAAGCAAGCATCCAATATATTCAATACTAATATGTAACCAATGTAAAAACAACTACATACTCACATGAAAAAGAAACTCAGTGTGTTCACATGAGGGGGAGGTGGAAGGCGGGAAATGGACAGGGGAGGGTGGAGGGTGATTGGCAGGTTCTCGTGTGATGTACACAATGTAATGGTACACAGCACATTCCCTGGGCGACAGGCTCAACTACAACTTGAACTTTACCTAGAAATGCAAACAGTGTAGCCTAAACATTGTACTCCTCTATTAATCTGAAATAAAAAATACACATATCATAGAAAATGCTTATATTATGTTAAAACTGTCCCCTTCATTTTGATATAGACAATATTTTTCTCACATTTGCATATTATTTGCTAATGCTTAAAGCAAAACACACTTCCTGGATGCTAAAGAGGGAGCGTTTATCATAATAGCACTTAAGTGTGTACACAGAAGTAGATATAAACTTGCAACGCACACACTATTTATTCAACAAAAAATGCATATATTCCAATGAAAAATAAACAAGAGAAAAAAATAAGATATGTTTTTTAAATCGCTTTACTAATGTGTTGTTTTGCCACAATAAAATATTTCTCCTGGGATGGAGCCTGTCCTGACTGCTGCATCCCAGGCTCCTGTTCAACGTGGTCCTGTTTGTGTGTCTGTGTGTTTGCTTAATCATCGCTCAGCTCTCTCCATTCACACTATGAAAAACATCCCCATCCCTTAAAGATAACGTCTGGCCATCACCTGGCAAGGATGCTTTGATTCACTATAAAACTAATAATCTTTTCTCATCACTTTGTGATTATTTACATTGAAACCAAAAAGAAAATAACTATAAAGCATATTAGAAACACAAGTCTGGTAAGGAACAGCACACAGTTATATTTTATGGTACTTAGCCAGATAGTCAAGAGAGATATATTGATAGATATTAGAAGAACGTGTTTTTAGAAATGATTCAAATATGAGCAGCACACAAAGAAATACCTAAAATTGTCTGGACTCCAGGGAAACTTCTGTGGACTTCAGTGGCCCACTGACCTCACCTGGAGAAACATGCCTATAATCTTGCTGTATGTAAAACTTGTTAACCAGTGTGAATTTTGAGTCTAGTTACGATTTTGAGCAAAACAAAAATACAGGTGTTAGAAGTTCATGAATACTGGGTGAAATTCTTACCAGATGAGGAATATATGGAATTTATATGTAAAAAAAGGTTTTATCCTGCTGTCTTAAAACTTAGAAAAAATACAAAAGTTTTAGTCTGAAAACTAACATCCTGATTAATCAACTCTTGAACTTCATCGTCGTGATAGAAATGTTTAAAGGTACAGCTCTGAGACAAAAAGATGCGGTGGATTGTGTGTGGTGAGTTCCATGAGCGCCTCTGCTCTCTATCTGATTCCTTTCATGTCTGTGTCATCCACAGTTTGCTGCCTACACATCGCGAATTTTCTGACACTGTCTCAATTTCAAAAACTATGTTCTCAAACAAGTCCCAGTTGGATTTCTTGCTGTGAGATGTCTCCAATGTCTTTTATCAAAACATCTTTTTGAACAAAAATAAATTTTATTCCACCAAAGTATTTTAAATTTGTATTCATTCAAATAAAACTATTGCCAATGCTATCTCTAAATTCTAGAGAAAACATGTAACTCACAGGAGAATCGCCTAAGCCCAGGATTTGGAGGTTGATGTGAGCTGTGACGCCATGGCACTCCACCAAGGGCGATAAAGTGAGACTCTGTCTCAAAAAAAAAAAACAAAACAAAGAAAAAAAACAACATCTAACACAATAGTTAAAATAATGCTTGAACCTGAATGCAAAACTTTCCCTGGAAGTACAATTTAATACAACCCTGGGTTTAGGCAGAGGACAAAAGTTCAAGGGGACAAGCTGTAAAAAGCAAGGTATGTCTTCAAAATATGCCCTCAAAAAAACAACAACAACAACAAAAAAAAAACTTAAAGCTTCAAGAGTACAAAATATTTTGTTATTTTAAGTGATAACTTTACTGACAAGAGTCCTTAAATGTCAAATGTAAATCAATGAATTAATAATAATTTAAAACAAGTTCTGCATAGCTGTGCTGGCAGGTTAATGCAATAATTTATATATACAGATATACTGGTAGTCATTTTATTATTATGAGAAAATAATTTTATTAAACAAATATGCATCAATGTGTCTTCATAATTTAAATTTAACATTTCACATCTTTGTATCATGATAACCATTATAAAAAGAGTAAGAATAAGAAATAAGGCGTTTGCATTTATTTTTCAAAAGTCTCTTTTTAAAGTTTTTATTTTTTTAAATTTCAGATTGTTATAGGGCTATATATGTTTGGGTTACACAGTTTGCTTATCTGTGGGTAATGTCAGAGTTATAGGTATGTTCTTGTCCCAGAACATGTGCAATATTCCCTAGCAATGTACCCGTTGAGTGGGAATTCACCCTTCTGCTCTCCCCCTCACTCCTGCTTCTGTTTTATTGAGTTTTGTTTTCATATTAACTTATAGATATTGATCAACTAGTTCCAATTTATTATAGTGTGCATGTGGTTTTTGTTTTTCCATTCTTAATGACACTTCACTTAGGATAACGGTCTCCAAATTTAGTCAACAATTTAAAAAAAGATAATCTGATATCTTTTGTAGTAAGGCTTTTATTCAAAATTGATGTATGAAAATTCATATTAAATTCAGGTTATTTTTTGAAGAGAAATATTTCTCTTATAGTGTACCTTACCTCTTGACTCCATGGAAGAAAACAAAGATTTTAATTCCGATGACTGACACTAAGAATGATTTTCAAAATATTTGTCAAGTGTGAAGATATTGAGAGTTTAAAAATTCGGGATATCTCTCTAAACAACATCCTAGGGTAACCAATGGGTACAGAGCAGTATCAGCCCTGCCAAACAAAAGAAAGATAGAAATAAACACACTCAAAATGCCTCTCTTAAAGGTGGGGGTATGTCCTGCAAATATGTCATTAGACAATTTCTCCTTCTGAAAATATTACGAAGTTAATTTATACTAACCAAAGTGGTATTGCCCACTATACCCTGGGCTATATGGAGTAGCCTCCTAGGCTATAAATCTGTAGGGCATGTTACTGTACTGAACACGGTAGGCAGTTTAACAGAATGGTGAGTATTTGTGTATCTAAACAAAGGGGAAATACCTGAATACAGTCTGTAGGTCTAGAAGTTGCTTGGTGTCAGTGAAGAAGTAAGTGACTATGAAGGCCAAGTTGATTACTATAGAATTCATACACACTGTAAACTTGGCATGCACTAAATTTATTATTATTATTATTATGTTATTTTGAGACAGAGTCTCACTATGTTGCCCTGGGTAGAGTGCTGTGGTGTCACAGCTCATAGCAACCTCAAACTCTAGGGCTTAAATGATTCTTTTGCCTCAGCATCCCAAGCAGCTGGGACTACAGGCCCCTGCCACATGCTTGGCTATTTTTTGGTTGCAGTTATCATTGTTGTTTTAGCTGGTCCGGGCCAGGGTCAAACTAGCCACCCTTAGTGCATGTGGCTGGTGCCCTATCCACTGAGGTATGGGCACGTCCATTAATTTTTTTTTCACGAATAAATGAACCTTAGCCCAATGTACCTATTTATTTTATAATTTTTTTTAACTTTTTGACTTTTTTGTAATAACACTTATCTTAAAACTTAGGCATATTTTACATCTGTACAAAACATTTTCTTAATATGTGTACATATTGTGTATTTTTTCTATTTTTTAAACATTTTTATTTTTGACAAATAATACACAACCCACATATTATTCTAGATCCACACAAAGTCAGGGTTCTCTATACCACAGTCCCGCTGGAAGATCTTCAGGGACCACGACCAGCAAGGAGCTGTCGTCTCCTGTGATAACTGGGCTTTTCTGGAATGCCTCCTGAAGGGCCTGTCTGAGGTAGCTTTGCAGTTAACTTTTTAATAATTTAAGTTAAAGGAGTACACCATAATAGAACAACAAAAAGTATAGCATTTGTAAACATATAAACCAGTAACACAGTTTTTCGTGATCATTATCAAGTACTCTGAATTGTACATAATTGTACGAGCTATAACTTTATAAGACTGGAGCGGGCTCAGCAGGTGTGTTCACATGACCATCACCGCAGGCACGTGAGCCAGGCATTGTGCTCTGACATTGGGAGGGATAAAACATCACCAGGTGATAGAAATCTTGCAGCTCCATTGTAATCCAGGAGGACCACGGTCCTACATTCATACATGTAGTCGATTGTTGAACAAATGCTATTATTATGTGTCGCTAGAGCAAAACAGATGAATTATGAAAATAGAGGAAATTGAGAGGCTATTCTAAGTAGACCTCAAGTTAAAAAAAGAGAATAAAATTCAGCCATGCTCTGGTTATTGCTGGCCCCAAATTAATTAGACTACTACAAAGAAGGGAAAAGCTAGGTCCTTAAGTGGGGCCTTTCACTGAGTCCATATTACACAAAGCAAAATCTTTTACTAAAAGTGGTGTAGTGGAGAAAGAGAACTTTTTCTTTCCCTCCTTTGTGCTTAAAAAGAAACAATAATGAAATTAGAAGACAGCAGGTTCTCCACCCTGGAAGGATTTTGACGATTAAATTTGTATTACCACATTGCAGTGTAAAGAAGTTATTCATGATTTTAGTTTCCTCAATTGGAAAATGGAGAAATTTATTTATTTAAGAAATTATTCAGAAGCCTTAAATAATGGATATAGTCTAAAAATACTCTGAATAGTACCTGACACTTAATATGTGGTGCTTATGTTGTTATTTCTGATGACAAGAAACATATTTCACATAATTTCAGAATTATGTCTGAAAATTTTTCATTAATTATAGGCCTGGTATTGAGAAAAAAGTCAACTTTTCATGAAATATGTTTTTAAAGGTATTTTTAATATGCAGGTTGGATTTGAATATAATGTAACTTAAAGTGAACTGACACAATGAACTATGTCATATTTATTTTGGATGATTCTAAAGCTATGTATGTTGAATTAAGCTCTTACATCATAAAAACACAATTTTTGCCATAGACTTTCTCACTGGTCCGTAATAATGGTACCATAAAGGGAACACATTCTACTTTTATAACTTTTATAAAATATAATATCAGGACATAAAAATTTAAGATGAAAAATAAACCTGGTGAATCCATTTCTTGCCATAATTTACTATAAAGTGTTTCTAAAGACAAACGAATTATGACCCTTCCACTGTAGCTCTTAAATCTTTACTAAAATTAAAAAGTTCATTGTTGGGCAGGGATAATCGGTGTTGCATTTTTTCTATATATAGCACAAGTTTTATGCTCCGAAGCTGTATAATATTTTAGAAATGAAATCTATCCAGATATCAGGTTTTCATTGACCTTGACTTCATTTTTGGAAGAAAATAATCACCTGCATGTTTCAGAGAAGAGTTAATACAATGAGTCGGAGGCAGTGCAATCCGGGAGGAATTAGAATCCAGATTATATTAATCACTGTCTACATCCTCTCAACTTGTGACCGAGAATCCAAGGACAAAAAATTAAGGCCAAGGATTAAAGCAGCATTAATGTGCCAAACTGGGGGAATGCATTTTCTGAAAACGGCTATTTAAATCAAACTGTGATTTCAATATGCTTTAACTCAAGCACATTTAACTGTTCTGGAAGAAAACAAATAGAGTGAGATTAGGGGAAATTTCGTACTAGGTGGCCATTACTTGCCATTGCATTTCAAAACTAGCTGGATTTGTTTCAATAACTTCTAAAACATCTATATTTTCTGAAAAATTAATGAATTCAAGTAATTTTCTTGTTAGATTTGATTCTGCCACTATGTCAAGGATGAGGGAGTTGTTATCGAATATCATAGTTTAATAGAAAATGTTTAGAACCATCGTCATTACATTTAGGATAAGATGGTCCGTTGTTCTGTGACTTAGAGGCACCTATACCTTAATATTCATTTTCTTGTATAAGTATGGAATACATTTCATTATTAACATGTGAGTTAATCTCTAATTTTTTTGTAACAAATAACAACTTGACAATTTCTGAAATATTCTTTGATGAACTATTAATATTCCTTTTTTTTTAGGAGAGTACATTTATGGGTTGGTGGACCTGCATTTAGAAATAGAAAATTATCCCAGAGTGATCACACTTTTACTGCATGGGGACCCTATCCATTTTGAGGTTTCAAGTGGTAATAAAAAATATTTTTCTCAAACATTAAAAGTCCCTAAACTATCACTGATTTTACTATGAAATAAAACTAAACTGTTAACCATTTAATGGAACAGTAACCGTATACAGAAAAAAATGTTTATTTTTCTACATCATATACAATGTAGGTTCTGTAATATTTATTACCTTCCCTTATAAACACTCCAAGGAAAATTTGTTCATCAAATTTCCACTTTTGCGCACAAATTAGAATCATTAATATAAAATTGGACTTTTATCTGCAATATTAACTCTCATTTTATTCTGTTTTATCTTTCTCTAGCTCTCTTTGTGTCTTGCATTTCATCATTCTCTTTCAGTTATTGTTTGTTACCAGAAGATTCCCTCTCTACTCACCATTTCCAAAATGAAGGGAGAATTTTGATTCTTCAAGCATTCATGACATGAGTTTAGAGACAAAAGTAATTATTGATATTATAGTCTTCATGTGAAAATGTAGCAGTTAGTTTTATGACAAAAATTAGAACAGCATAAAAAGTTATTACTGAAATTAAAAAAATGTTTGGATCGGTAACTCTGTGAGTTTTCTTTTTGTGGAAGGAGATGTGAAGATAAAACTTTAATCACAAAACTTCTCATTGCTCAGTTTCAGTCAGCACCTGGCGAAATAGTCTCCAATTGCCTATTACAAGAAGGACATTTAGAGAGCCTGAGTATTTTAAAGAAATTTTTAAGTAGCTGTAACTATTTTTCTTAGACTAGATATGCAGGCATTGTAAGGTAACTGGTGTACACATTCACATACAGAGACCACAGACACTTTGAAAAGGAATGTTCTATAACAATATGTTTTAAATAATAATTTTAACTTGGGTTTGTGTGCAACTGTGAATATTGAGAAATAAAAATTCTAAACTCTCGTGTGGATTCCTTGTGTGCAACTTACAAGCTTCTTGCCCAGGGGACAGTGTCATCTATACTTGGTAAAGCAATTTAAATTCACTGTAATTCATATGGCAATGTCAATTTATTTGTTTGATATTCAAATGTGATGCTATGCTCAGCTTGGAATACTATTTTTATATTTTACCATCAGCCATTTCTGGATGTGACTTCATACTCTTGTATATAAGATTTAATTATCCATTATTTAGTTTTAAATGAATAATTCATATAATTCAAAATCCTACTTACAAAAAGTATAATCACATACGCATATAACTCATATAACTCTGTGTGTGTGCATCTATATATGTATATATATATATAAAGGGAGACATACTAGTTTTTATAACATATGAAAATAAAGGTGAGTATAAGTCACCATAATTTTGACTTATAGAAAATATAACTAAAAATAGCATCAACAATAAAATGATCCACTCTATATATAAACTCTAAAAGCAATAACCTCTCTCTGCCCTCTTTGCTGCCTTTACAAGTCTGGAATGTCTGGAGATTCCACCGAAGAGCTAAGAAAGGTTTGAAAAACTCTATTCTTATTAACACCTGATTTCTGACCTTGAGGTTCTCATCTGTTCTCTTTATAAGAATTCTGTACCACATCCAGAGTATATTTCTAATATAGTACTATCTTTGATAAATCCTCATAAAGAAGAACATTAACAAATTAGTCTCTCAAAAATTAAGTAACATGCCTTCAAGATTGTTGCTAATTATGCATTAATGGCAGCGTTTAATAATAGGGTAGACAAGTTATTTGAAAAGTTAATTTCTAGCAAAAAAGTGTCATGTGTTTGTAAACTATTGTAAGAGAGGAAATTTATATAAGGATGAACATGCTTAAAGAAGGATTCTAAAAAGAAAACTGTGAATCACATGTGTATTACAAAGCATTGCTACTTAAGTGTTGAATGATTATTTTTGATGGCACTGTCTTCCACAAATGGTTAAGGTCCTCAAATAGAAGAGAAGATAAAATGTGCAGTGGTGTGAAAAATTAAATGTCTATTATACCTTTATAGATAAACCAAATTAGTTTTCTATCACTGGTAATTTTACAAGAAAGCTCAAAAAATAGTTCATTAAAGAGTTCACCTTCTTTCCCAATGAAATCACATATTTTTTATCCACTTTGTTTACCCCATTTTTTCATTAGCTAGCATGTATTTTTTATTAATTTTTAAAAATTGTATCTTAATATAGCAAGAACAGTCCCAATACTTTGTTGTCATGAGCTATCTTCCTAGTTTCCTTACCAGCATTGCAGTCTAAAATTTCCCTGAGGGCAAGACCCTAGCCAATCAACTCAGACATTCCATGTTTGGTTTTTAAAGGAATAAAAATCTGCGTCACTATTTAATAGGACATACACATTAAAATATATTCAATTTGAGGTTTTGCCTTCTGCTACCCTGTTAAGAAGTATGATTAGTTGTCTAGTGGTTGTACTAATTGTGTAGTGCTCGATATGCATGGAATGCACTGTTCAAAAAAAAAAGAAAACTTGTAGACATCTTCTTGGTTCATCTATCTGCTTTTAGATGCTTAGTTAAAGCTGCTTAAATATAAAC
Organism: Galagoides demidoff; assembly: GCA_963574575.1. NCBI lineage: Eukaryota > Metazoa > Chordata > Mammalia > Primates > Galagidae > Galagoides > Galagoides demidoff. Next base: position 3,225 of record CAUYQV010126742.1, on the reverse strand, counting down.
AAGCTTTTCAAATATTTATTTGACCACATGGAAAACCATGTAGAGTTGAAGGGTATCCTAGCACTCCCATATAATTCACAAGGAAGATAACATTCTCAATCAGGAATTCTCTTTGAGATCATGATAATGTCAACTCTTGATACCATGATTGGGCTTACATTTCCAATCTTTTTAATAGAGAACGGCTCTACCGGAAAGAATTCTGACCATATGTACAGCTTCCTCGTCCTCTCTCTCAACGTACAGACACATATTTCTATAAGTCTGCTCTTAATTTCCATATGAAAATGTTACAGGTACCGCAAGCTGTCCATAAGCAAACCCATCATGATCATCCTTCAAATTTGTTTCTTTCCACTACTTTTTGAATGTTAGGTCATTTGTAACACAGTGTTCTAGATTGTGAAGAGTTTTGTTAAAACAAAGGCCAGTCTTCTTGTAAGTCTAAGGACATATTGTCTTGAGTCTGAGAGTCTGTGTTGAGCCAATCTCACTGACCCATTGTCATAAATAAATATAAAAGACAAGCATAATCCCTGACATTTAATGCAGTAGATAAAATTTATTTATGATAAATTTTTCAAAGCAATCCTCATAGACTGTGTGAAAATGTCCTTTTATATTTAGAAATGAATAGATTAATAAGCATGGATTATTCACTTACAAAACATTCTATCATCTAATCCTTGTTCCCTCTTTCCACTTCTCTTAGTCAGCAGTCAATGACATAAAGGAAAAGAACGTGTCTGCCTGAACTCTCCCACAACTACTGGACTTGTCACCTGGATCACTGGTCCCCAGAAAGCTCTCTTGTTCTCACTCTCACTTTCTTTGATTTCTATCCAACTGTCAAGAAACAATTTAACCCCCCCTTTGATTAAAGTGACATGTTGTGATATGATCAATATTACATCCAAAAGCAGACCCATCATGGTAATTCAAACCCATCATGTGCTTTTAGTCATATCACAACATATCATTTTATTGACTTTATAAGGCTACCTTGGCTGATTTTGTCTTTTTTTCCAACCTTTTCCAAGGACTCTAATTTCCAGGAGACCTGGTATTTGGCCTCTGATATTTCTATTTTATCCTCAGTATTAAGGATATATCTGGTAGAGAGAAGTGTTAAGCAAATATTTGTTATAATAGTGAACTGAATGAGTGAAGACCTTGATGTGAATGTGAATATTATGACTAATAGTTAACATTTTTAAAGCAAAGTTGTCATAGGTCATGTTCCCTAAAAGCACAGCTTGAGTTGGTAATGCCTGTCAAAGTGACGTACCAAGATCATTGCCTGTGGAGTGAGATATGAGAAAAGCAAAATGGGGCAATGGCGGGTGATTCAATCTGATCTTGACTGAGACCAGCCACCTGGACCTGGAGGGAAAGATGGCGGCTTCCATACTTCTATGCCTCAGTCATCAGCTGTGAGCTAGAACTTACAGGGAAAGGTTATTATCCTGGGAAAGTTGGTTCCTTTTCTGGGGAGGGATATTGCCCCCCCCCCACACACACACAGAAACAACAGGAGAACAATTGGCATGAAGAGCACCTTTGGGGTCACCCATAGTTTGCACTGCAGTCAACCCTGAAATCCGCTTACTGCTCACATGAAGTTCACTCCAACCAGGCTACACTAACAGAATGTGAGTATGCCACGATTTTGGTGAAATCTTATGAGAGAAGCATTGGTAGGAACAGCTGTGTCTCCCACTGCTGCATTTGGTCATGGAGCCCTAACTTACACTCCTTCTTTCTCTCCTTCATTATCCATTCTAGAGTCTCCTCCAACTGGGTTTATACTTTGTGGGTGTAGATGGTTTGCTTAACATGTGACCAGAACCTTCAGTTCTGAAGGGTAAACTGCTGGCTGCCACGTCATGATCAGGCAATGGAAGGAACAGAAGAAAGAAGAAATGATGAAAGAGATTCTGGGTGGGGGAAAGAAAAGGGATGAAAGAGAGGGAAGAGGAAGTGAGAAATAAGGAAAGCAATAAAGAGAGAAGGGGAGAGAGGAGAATGAAGAACAGGGGGAGAGGGAGAGAGGGAGGAAACCAAATTAGAAGAGAGGTTAAAACTGGTCATGGACGAGCCAGGGATAGCTCAGATGGCGTGAGCACCCCCCTTTTTCTCCCTGCCTCACCATATACTAGTACCTTGGCCTCCTCATGAGGAGCAAGTTCCACCAAGTCTAAAAGTTCTGGAAGTATGGCAATCTTGTTGTGCCTACTGCCCTACGCACAGGAGAAGGCCTAGGTGGCCAGGTTGCAGCTACAGTTTTATGTTGACTAGTACTTTTTATAGGCTTGAACAAAATAACCACTATTCCCACAAAATCTGAAGTGCAGTGGACAAAAGTATACATCTCATGATAGGAAATGCTGCTAACAGGGTCACTTCTACTCCAGTCCACCTCAAGTCCTTGGTTTCCGTCCCCATGTAACCTCCTTTTAGGGAAACCGCATAATATGATGGTAGGTAGTCCAACCTGAGCTCTGAGGGTGGCATCACACTCTCGCTGGACTCATGTCTGAACTGACCCTCAGCTGTGTATTTAGGAGGCTACTACAATATCCTTCAGGTACAGTTTGGGAGGAAGTTTCCAGATGATACAGCATGTGATACAATCTGTGGATCTCAGATATCCACAACTTTGGCCTAGAAATTGATTTTGTGCAGTGGTGGGACATATATCAGAGAGTATTAAAACTCTCAGATGATGGTGTCAGATGAGATACTGGGATTAAACAGGACAGACTCTTACCTGGAAGCCACAGTCAGTTACAACAAAGTCTTGCCTTTTCCAAGAGAGATCAGGTCTGATGTGACCAATTTGCCATTTAGTGTTTTTGACTGTTTGCTTATTTTTGTTTTGTCGAGTTTTTGTACCTCAGGGGCTGAGTCTTTTATCCTTGTTGCTGTCAGGCATTTTGAAGCAGCAGTAACTGCAGGAGACTAAGTGAGAAGGAGCTGTTAGGACCAAGCTTAGCCTCAACTCCTGACACTTCAATCACTCTTTGAATAAGGATGGAAGCAACAGTGTCAGAAACAGATTGATGTTTTTTACTTGAATCATCTTGGGGTTTTTTTCTTTGTTTTTTTTTTTTTTTTTTTTTTTTTTTTTTTTGTTAAATTATTTTTTTTTGGTAAAAAAGTAAAAAAAAAAGTATCTTACAATTTGTAACCAATAAAGTATTTATAGTGTCATAACGATTAAAT
>CAUYQV010126741.1:0-25491 GCA_963574575.1 Galagoides demidoff | reverse complement strand
TTGAGACGGAGCCTCAAGCTGTCCCCCTGGGTAAAGTGCCAGGGCATCACAGCTCATAGCAACCTCCAACTCCTGGGCTCAAGTGAGTCTCCTGCCTCTGCCTCCCAAGTAGCTGGGACCACAGGCGCCCGCCACAACGCCAGCCATCGTTGTTGTTTGGCGGGCCCGGGCTGGGGATTTGAACCCGCCACCTTAGGTGTACGTGGCTGACGCCTTAGCCAACTGAGCCACAGGCGCCGAGCCTTTTTTTTTTTTTTTTTTTTGAGACAGAGTCTTGCCCTGTTGCCAGGGCTAAAGTGCCATGACCTCAACCTAGCTAACAGCAACCTCAAACTCCTGAGCTAAAGCTATCTTCCAGCCTTGGCCTCCCTGAGTGCTAGGATTATGCATGTGAGCCCCCATACCCAGACTATTCCAAGTAGTTTTTTACCCATTTAATAATGACTTAGCATTTCTTTTCCCATCAAATGTGCTTTTTAGTGAGTCATCACTTACTAAACAAAGTGAGAAAAATATTGGCATGGTCTGCTTTTATTTATTTATTTTTGAGACAGAGTCTCACTTTTTCACCTTTGGTAGAGTGCCATAGTGTCACAGCTCACAGCAACCTCAAACTCTTGGGCTTAAAGCAATTCTCTTGCTTCAGCCTCCCAAGTAGCTGGGACTACAAGTGCCTACCACAACACCCCAGCTTGAACCCGCTAGCCTCAGGGCATGTGGTTGGGGCCATAACCACTGTGCTATGGGCAACGAGTCATCATCTGCACTCTCACAGAGAATTCACTCACCTAAGATATACTATAAAACCCACCTAAGAAATAATGACTTCTGTAGCCTTACTGGTAGAAGAGGCTATATTTAAGTTACTGTAACTGTGGCAAGGTTTGAATACTTGTCATTTCATAAGGAATAAAAAAGACTAGAAAAAAGCTATAATAAGTTGAGTATTTGAAAAAGATGACTATTAGGTCATGGCAGAATAAAATCCAATCGTGATCAATTTTTAAACACATAGCAAAGCAAATCTTTTACTATTAGTGAGCAAACAATGATCTCTAAAAGAAAAACAAAAGAGCAAATTTCTCCAAATATATATCAGGGAATTAGTTATAAGATTACAGCAAGAAAGCATATTTTATAAATTTCAAAATGATTAATGATTGATTTCACAACTAATTAGTAAAGAATACAATTTCAAATTATAAATGAATTTGGAGCATCCGAACTACACAGTTCTAGGATTCAGAAGCATACACAAAAGTATAGCGTCCAAGTCAATCTCTATTGTCCAAGCCGCAATATGAAAATTTGAGTACTATAAGTTTTATAGCATAGCTCATTAAGCAGGCAGCCACTTATTAAACATAATTTTGTTTTTGAATAGCACCAACAAATCTAGTGTAATTTATAGAAGCAGCAAAAAATCTAGGATCAGCACAAGAGTTATAAAGAATACTTACTAAAAGCGTAACAACACATCTTGCCTCTCATGTTATCTTTCAAAGAGAAATGAAGAAGACATGTGCTGTGGTGCCATGAAAGCAAATCTAACACTTCTATTAAGCAGGAAATTAAACCAAGGATGTTTTATAATGATTCTATTTTACTGTTTCTTGATTTTGATGTTTGGTTAGGCAGAAGCCATTGCTTTGCTATAATGCTTACCAAACGATACTGAACAATTCTTCATATGCTATGTGGATATAACCTTTAATGAAGACATAAAATTAACCCTATTCAATTTCCAAGGAGAGCTAGTACTTACATAAGGTTGGTCTGGGTCTAGAGGTACCTCTTGTATACTAAGTTATATCAATTATAACAAGATTCTAGTATTGTTAATACAAAATCGGAGACTTTATATAAATGAATGCTCATTATTTCTTTACTGCTGAAGGACAATTTAAATATTTGAAGGCAAAATTTTTTATTTGTCCACCTATAAAATTTTTAACCTCATAGAGAAGTCAAAGGAGAATTTTTTTGCATGTTATACATTAAAGTAGAAACTTATTTATATGTCATTTTGATAGGCTTGTTTTTCAAAGTAAATGTGTTACTTTCTTTTCTAAAAATATTCCCTTCGCTCTGTATTATGTCTCTTATAAAGCCTCTTTAGATCTAGCATGAGAAATGCATCTCATTTGTCCTATGAAACCCCCCCCCAAAAAAAAACTCTAAAAAGCAAACACAAAAGATGATAGTATAAAAGAAATTACTTCTTACAAATATGAGTGGATTTAAAAAGACCCGATGACTGGCAGATTACAACTAAGTTTAGTAACAATTTATGATGGCTTATATCTTAAAGTAATAAAATATGTAAAATATTTTTCTATTTATTATCTCCATCTCTACAAACTAGAAAAAGAAATATCCTTTCTTCGTTTACTGCTGGGATTTTGCCTCTATCCCCCATTCAGTCTTGCGCATGACCATAGATCTGAACCCCACAGTGATTTACTGATTCAGTATGAAAGCAGACAGGAATGTATGTTAACACAGTGGCACCAGACTCTGAGCAGCTTGGTTTTCTTTCTTTGTTTTTTTTTTTTTAAAGGAAATGCATGATATTCTTGCTGCAGTCTTAAGTTACCTCTCGGTAAATGCTGAGGAAACATTCTCAGGCTCATCATACCCATATTCACCCAGATGTTAGACTGCTGTGTCCGAGAAGCTGGCTGTTGTCTCAGGAAGAGAAGATAGCGAGGAAATAATTCCAGTTCTGGGATGTCTGTTTTGCTATTCTTGATCACCTGTGGTTTTGAAAGATAAAAAGTGAGCACTCACAATAAACATAACTTGCATTTTAATCTAACTTCTGATATGTATTTTAAAATGTTTGAAAAAAATCACTATTTGTATTTTAGTAGATTACTGAAACTTATATATTATAGTCATATGGGCTAAAATACTCTCAAAATCCTGCTCCTATACCTATCTTTCAAGATTAGAACTCCTGCGCTTGTTTTCTTTCCTTTCATTTAAAAGGAAGTTACAACCAAATTAAGGAAAAAACCCTTAAATATTATACACATCCATAATTCTGCTACCCTGACACCATAACTCCTTTCACTTTTATGCATTTCCTGTATGTAAATAACATTTTAAGGACCAATTCATAAAACTGAAGCTAAAAGTCAGAAACTATGGCAGTACCAAAATCATTAACTACATAGACACGTTGGCACCTAAAGCTTAGTAACTTAAATTATTCCCAGTAATCTATGAATGTACCAGTCCCATAAAACCTTATCACTGGATATAATTTAAAAACCGCCTCCATTTCTTTAATACACATGGAAAATATTATAAATTACTTAAAATTGTAATTTTTGTATTAGTAGTAAGGACAAAGTTGTTTCCACATAAATATTTGCAACATTCTATTTGTGTAGCCAGTCTATACATATATTTTTTGTCTATGACTTAGACAAAAAATTGGATGTGCAAAGCTAAGGTTTCACATTACTGGAGTAAGATTTCTTTTTCCCCCACTACCACAAATTATGCATTTGAGTTTCCCACATTTGGGGAAACCGCAGGGGTCAGTGTATCCAGAGCGCAATGGATAAGCCTCGCCCTGGCAAAACCACCTTTGTGATCATGGTATCTCCCTGGCCAGGTTAAGTATGGAATAGTATTATTAAGCAGCTCTAACAGGAAAACATTTATTATTAAAATATTGTAAATTTTGAGACAGAGTCTCACTCTCTTATACTGGTAAGAGTGCTGGGGTGTTATAGCTCACAGCAACCTCAAACTCTTAGACTCAAGGGATCTTCTTGCCTCAGCCTTCCGAGTACCTGGGACTATAGGCACCTACCCACAATGCCCGGCTAATTGTTCTATTTTTAGTAGAGACAGGGTCTTGCTCTTGCTCAGGCTGGTCTCAAACTCCTGAGCTCAAGTGATCTATCTGCCTCAGCTTCAGCTTCCTGGAGAGCTAGGAGTACAGATATGAGCCACCTCATCCCCTACCCCCATGTTTTATGAGTTTTAAGAGTAGCATATTATCAATTTTATATTCTAAAAGGAACAGTAGGGTAAAACTTAAAGTCTTTCAAGAAAAATATCCTATAGAATAGTTTCAGGTAATCAGACTTTTATTTTATTTCTCTTTATTCTAGTAACCAATACCTTATGCAATAGAGCATCATTTTATTATTAAAAGGAGACAATAAAAAATTAAAAAAAATTACAAACCAGACCTTTAGGACTATTTCTTAAATGTATTCTGCATGTTGTAACACTTGAAAGAGTCCATTTTGGAGCTTTTCAACTCCTATTTAAATACGTGTAGTAAGCAGTAAAAGAAGCCTTCCCTGACACTCCTTTGAGACCACTAGAAGAAATAAAACCTATCCACCTTGCCTAGACAGGCCCTGATAGCTGCAAAGCCAACCATCACTACTTATCATTTCAGTTTAAGTGTGCTTTTCAGAGATTAATAATTCACCATCTGTTGTCAGACAGCATAAAAATATACCTCTGGCAAAATCTTAACTAATAGTGGAGTAGTTTTTATACTATATATTTTGTTTTTCAAGGCATCAAGTGATTTTTGTGAGCAAGTTACAGCATACAAATTCTCACACAGACATTTACACATTAATTTACATTTTAATTGTCTTTATGCACTTGTTAAACTGCAGTGTCACCCAACAAATAATAAATGCAATATAATCTCTTCATCTAGGCTCAGCACCTGTGGCTCAAGTGGCTAAGGCACCAGTCACATACACCTAAGGTGGTGGGTTCGAATCCAGCCTGCCCGCCAAACAACAATGATGGCTGCAACCAAAAATAGCTGAGCATTGTGGCAGGCGCCTGTGGTCCCAGCTACTTGGGAGGCTGAGGCAGTAGACTCGCTTGAGCCCAGGAGTTGGAGGTTGCTGTGAGCTGTGATGTCATGGCACTCTACCCAGGGGGACAGCTTGAGGCTCTGTCTCAAAAAAAAAAAAAAAAAATTCTCAATTCTCTTCATCTAAAAACTAGTTAAGGTATAATCTTTGAAAGAAAGGAATACACAACCTGTATTAAAATGTAGAATGTGTGTATTTTTTGATATATCAATTCTATTTATAGGAATTTAAAATTAAAGAGATCATCACCTGTAATGCACTTGGAAAGAGAATGGTTACAAAAAATTACTTTTTATTGGAGACAGAGTTTCATTTTGTCACCGTTGGTAGAGTGCTGTGGTGTCATAGCTCATAGCAACCTCAAACTCTTGGGCTCAAGCAATTCTCTTGCCTCAGCCTCCTGAGTAGCTGGGACTACAGGCGCCTGTCACAATGCCTAGCTATTTTTAGATATGGGGTCTCGCTCTTACTTAGGGTGGTCTCGAACCTGTGAGCTCCACAGCAATTGCTCAAGGCCAGAGTGCTAGGATTACAGGTGTGAGCCACCATGCCCAGCCCAGAAAATTACTTTAAACAACTAAAAGCTAAAAGTAAACAAAGGTCCATCAGCAGGTAAACTGGTTAATAAATGATTTCTGTACCTATGAATGTGTATAGGGGAACACTATTCAGTTATTAAAAATGATGGTACAAGTCTAATTTTCTTAGCATACAAAGGTATCTATTGTATCTATGTTAGCAAAAACAGATCATGAAACATAAGGTATAACATGATTCTCTCTCATAAAATTATCCACACATATCCATATATGTAGATAGATAAAAACAGAGGGATTCTGTTAAGATGCACAATAAAATGTTGTTAGTAGTTATCACTAGGTAGCAGGATATGACATGATTTTTACTTTCTCTTTTTCTATATTGCTTAAGTTTCTATCACTGAGTATGTATTACATGTGCAAATAAAATAAAGCTACATTAAAAAAAAAAAAAACGATTTCTGGGGCAGTGCCTGTGGCTCAGTGGTTAGGGCGCCGGCCCCATATACTGAGGGTGGCGGGTTCCAACCTGGCCCCGACCAAACTGCAACAAAAAATAACTGGGTGTTGTGGTGGACACCTGTAGTCCCAGCTACTCAGAAATCTGAGGCAAGAGAATCGCCTAAGCCCAGGAGTTGGAGGTTGCTGTGAGCTGTGACACTACAGTACTCAATAGAGGGTGATTTAAAAAAATTATTTCTGTAAGTATGAAGATGAAAGCATTCATTTTTAACCTTGCCATGGCTGTAGTGTTCTCCTAACTCAGTGGTTCTTGACCTTCCTAATGCGGTGACCCCAACATAGTTCCTCATGTTCTGGTGACCCTTAACCATAAAATTACTTTTGTTGTTACTTCATAACTGTAATTTTGCTACTGTTATGAATTGTAATGTAAATTCTGATATGCAGGATGTATTTTCATTGTTACAAAGGCGTCCTGACCCACAGGTTGAGAACTGCTGTCTTAACTGGTAACATCATATTTTAAATGGTTTCAAAGCAATTCTTCCTGAAATCAGGCAAATTTATCATCTTTAGAGATGAAAAAATACCACTGAGCCTATAAATAAACCTTTAACCCAGACAAATTATAGCTTAAACTAATATTTATCTGACATCAATGTAAAAAACATGACCTTCTGTGAGCTCCTAAACAAACTCATTTAATAACTACTATCTAGCTGAGTGCAGTGGCTCATGCCTGTAATTCCAGCACCTGGTACGCTGAGGCAGGTGCATTGCCTGAACTCACAGATTCAAGACCAGCCTGAGCCAGAGCAAGACTTCATCTCTAAAAAATAGATGGGCACTGTGGTAGGTGCCTGCAGTCCCAGTTACTTGGGAGGCTGAAGCAAGAGGATCACTTGAACCCAAGAGTTTGAGGTTGCTATGAGCTATGATGCACTCAACCTAGGGTGACCAAGTGAGATTCTGTCTCAAAAAAAAAAAAAAAATTACTGTCTAATGCTAACAATGATAGTAGTAAACAGTCAGTATTTATCAGATGATATTCTAACCTTATGTATTATTTAATTCTCAAAACAATTCTAATAAGGTAGATAAAATTATTTCCATTTTACAGATGAGAAGACTAAGATTTAGAAAATAGAACACTAGCAATCTGAGTTCAGATAGGCTTAAAATTTTTTTTTTTTATTTCAGATTGAAATGAGGGTACAAATGTTTAGGTTTCAGATAGGCTTTGAAATATCAAACTATATATAACATAAATATAGTATTTCCCCTACAGATACAGAAGAGTAAGATACCTTGGGGACAAGTATGGTGTCACATGCCTACAATCCTAGCATTCTGGGAGGCCGAAGCAGGTAGACTACTTCAACTTAGGAGTTTGAGACCAGCTTGAGGAAGAAGGAGACCCTGTATCTTCTAAAAATAGAAAACCGGGGTGGCACCTGTGGTTTAGTGGGTAGGGTGCTGGCCCCAAATATATCGAGAGTGGTAGGTGGTGGGTTTGAATCTGGCCCAGGCAAACTGCAACAACAACAACAACAACAAAAAAGCTGGGCATTGTGGTGGGCCCCTGTAGCCCAGCTACTTGGGAGGCTGAGGCAAGAAAATCGCCTAAGCCCAGGAGCTGGAGGTTGCTGTGAGCTGTGACACCACAGCTCTCTACCGAGGATGATAAAGGGACACTCTAAAAAAATTAAAATAAAATAAAAATAAATAAGCTTGGCACCTATGGCTCAAGCGGCTGAGGCACTAGCCATATACACTTGAGCTGGCAGGTTCGAATCCAGCCTGGGCCTGCCAAACAATGATGATTGCAACAAAAAAATAGCCAGATGCTGTGGCAAGCGCCTGTGGTTCCAGCTACTTGGGAGGTGGAGGCAAGAGAATTGCTTGATCTTAGGAGTTGGAGGTTGCTGTGAGTTGTGATGCCACAGCACTCTACTGGGGCGACAGCTTGAGGCTCTGGTTCTAAAAAAAAAAAAAAAAAAAAAAATAGAAAACCAAGCTAGTGCTGTGGAAGGTACCTATAGTCCCAGCTACTCAGGAGGCTGAGGCAAGAGGATTGCTTGGGCCCAAGAGTTTGAGGTTGCTGTGAGCTATGCCACCATGGCACTCTACCCAGGAGTACAGAGTGAGACTCTGTCTCAAAAAAAAAAAAAAAAAACCCAGTAAATAAAAAAGAATATTTATATTTGTTTATCTCTAGGTATCCTGATGCCAAATACAGTAGGAACATTTTGTGGCCAAAAAAACACAAACCTTAAATTTCCAGTTCCAACTTAAAATATATTTTAGTAAATAATTATTATTAAGTCAAAACCAACATCAAAATTATGGACTATGGCTTTAAAAAAGATTTGTCCTCTTTTTTTGGAGGTTAATTTCTCATGTCCCATCTATAAAAAACCTTCAGGCATAAGTAAGTTCTAGTTTGGACTTTATACAAAGGAGAGCATTTCTTAATTTAAAAAAATCTTATTATACAGTATTTTACCACTACCCAGTGTTCAGGATAATGGATGTTTACTATGTAAGCACAACACATGATGTTACATAGGTAATTTACTAGTACTTTAATATTAGTACTCCAAATCCTTTAAATTATTTTAGAGCATCTTACACTAAATGACTCATCCTAGTGATAGCAACAATCAGAATTTGTTAGCTTTGAACTCCTGTTAACATATATTGTGATTTTATCTTCTATATGCCCCTTCCTTCAAAAAGATAAACCAGAAAAGGTTACAAGAAGAACCAAATCCCTAGCAGGGTGCCTGTGATGGGAATAGTAGTTTCAGAAATAACCTCTGCACTATTCCCTGTATTCACTGAACTTTTTGGTACTGGCTCTCACAGTACTCTTTACTCACCAGCTTAAGTTTTGCATTATCCTAGGAGATGTCTGCATTTATGTGGATAACACCTTTAACAGCCTTTCCTCATAACTCCTTGCCTTTATTTAGTCCAGAGACTATTCCTTTCATCCCATGTTAGCCATCTACTTCCACAGGCATATCATCGTATGGCTGATTTCTAATACAGTGCTCAATAAATGTTGAATGAATGAATGAATGTGAAGGAACCTAAAATTATTTGTTCAATTAATTTGAATAGGGTCTAATTACTGATAGAAGAACTAATTTTGTGGATAGTGAGATTCATAAAAAACATAATAGAAGACCCCATTTATGAGGGCTCCTTAAAATAAGGTTCTGTTAGGTATACTTACTGGTCTAGGTAAGGCCAGATTTGCTCCATACCAATGATAAAGTGCTCTCCATACAGGTTCTGGGACCATTTCATAATCTCTTCCATGGATCAGCTGTGGAGTTCGTTTCAATCGTCCCCCTTCTAGTGTTAATGATGTAGCCTTAAAAAGAATAAAATGAAAATATTGATATTTTAATATTACAAAGTCTTTTGTGTTTTACCAAAACCTAGACAACAAACTTATGTGTCACTACCCAGTTTCATGTTGCTGCAAAAACTGATCTTTTTAAAAAGCAATTTTTATTTTTGATTTTCAAAATAAACTACAGGAGAACCTCTATAGGTTGACCACCCAACGTAATGTAACAAACTGGTCAACATAAGGAACTAGGCTTACTTTACTGATATGTACATGTGGTGCATGTCCGGTCTATGAAAATCAGTCAACTTAAGGAGGTGGCCAACTATGGAGTTCTACTGTATTTAAGATAGGGAACTCAAGGCAAATCACTTGGAAAAATCATCAGAGCATTTAGAAATAAATACTAGGGCAGCACCTGTGGCTCAAGGAGTAGGGTGCCGGCCCCATATACCAGAAGTGACGGGTTCAAACCCAGCCCTGGCCAAAAAACTGTGAAAAAAAAAAAAAAGGAAATAAATACTAGTTTTTGCAGATTTCTTTCAAATAATATAAAAAATTATTTTAGAAAAAAAAATTTTATATATAGTACATGTGAAACAACATTTTCACAAAAGCTGTCTTACATATAACTAACATTTCCAAGGGTCACTATACTACTTCCTCTATTAATTCTAAATCATAAAGTATTCTCACAGAAATATACTGTACAAGCACTGGGTGTGGTGGCTTGCCTGTAATCCCAGCTACTTGGGAGGCTAAAGTGGGAGGATTGCTTAAACTCAGAAGTTGGAGGCAGCAGTGAATTATGATCATGCCACTGTACTCCCAGCCTGGACAACAGAGTAAGACTGCATCTCTCTCTGTCTCTTTTTTTTTTTTTTGAGACAGAACCTCACTCTGTCACCTTGAGTGGAGTGTCATGGTGTCATCATAGCTCACAGCAACCTCAAACTCTTGGGTTCAAGCCATCCTCCTACCTCAGTTTTTCTATTTTTAGTAGAGATGATTGGTTTTTTTTTTGTTGTTGAGACAGAGTCTCAAGCTGTTGCCCTGAGCAGAGTGCTGTGGCATCATAGCTCACAGCAATCTCCAACTTGGGCTCAAGTGATCCTCTTGCCTCAGTTTTTCTTTTTCTTTCTTTTCTTTTTGTTTTTTTGGTCTTGAGACAGAGCCTCAAGCTGTCGCCCTGGGTAGAGTGCTATGGCATCACAGCTCACAGCAACCTCCAACTCCTGGGCTCAAGTGAGTCTCCTGCCTCCACCTCCCAAGTAGCTGGGATTACAAGCACCCGCTATGATGCCTGGCTATTTTTTGGTTGCAGCTGTCATTGTTGTTTGGCGGGCCCCGCCAGCTAAGGTATACATGGCTGGCGCCTTAGCCGCTTGAGCCACAGGCGCCAAGCCAGACCCTATCTCTTAAAAGAAAGAGAAGACAAGACAAGACTAAAGAAAGACAAGACTAAAGAAAGACCTATGGCTCAGTGGGAGGGCGCTGGCCCCATATACTGAGGGTAGCGGGTTCAAACTCAGTCGGGGCCAGCTAAAACAGCAATAAGAATTGCAACAAAAAATAGCCCGGTGTTGTGGTGGGTGCCTATAGTACTAGCTACTCGGGAGGCTGAGGCAAGAGAATTGCTTAAGCCTAAGAGTTGGAGGTTGCTGTGAGCTGTGATGCCATCTCACTCTACCAAAGGTGACAAAGTGAGACTCTGTCTCAAAAAAAAGAAAGAAATATACTATACAAAGAGACGTCCATCTGGATCAGAGTAATTAAACGAACCATCAGTTTTTTACTATGTTCTAAAACCTATACATTGAAATTTACTGGCAACTTGAAAGAGAACAACTTTAATTTTAGATCTTAAGTTATTTACCTTTACTGGTTCTTGAGTTACCAGTGGCTGGTTATCAATAGCCCCTGGTTTCTGAGGATTAAGTTGTAATAAAATATTCCCATTGGCTCCTAGCAAACACTGGTTGTTATTGTCAGAAGTGTTATGTTGTCGAGCAAAGCACACATCTGCCCCTGGTGTGGCAGAATACAGAAAGCCTATGAAGAAAAGGAGGATGAAATCTGTTATTTTTAATTATACATGAACAGGCTTAAATTAAATATGAACTCAATGGCCAAGTATTGGGTTGACACTATTATTCTGTTGGCCTGTCAGTAGAGTTTTAGGTTCTGATACATCTACAGAAGACATGAAATATGATGTATCCTTTTCTGGACAATTCACAGCATGCCACTAAGTAGACTAAAAGCTTTTAAAAGTATTACCAAACGAACATTTGGATACCCTCCCAGAATATCTAATAATTAATCATGAGAATTATATGTCCTTTCATAGGAAGGGAAGAGGTGGGCTTAATAGCTGGGCTTTTACATAGTCTTCTTTAATTATTTTCTCTACCTTCAAACACATTTCCAATATTGTTGATAGATGATGGTGACAGGAAGTCTCTAGATTAAAAGGATAGAACTAAAACAACTCCAACAAGAGTGTGAGGCTGCTAGATTTTCATGTCTGTATTTGCAAGAAAATCATGATCTTTATAATAGGAAAACGTGCACAGAAAAATGATTAACGATGGCTTAGAGTTGTGAATCTTAAAGATATTTTAACGTATTTCAACTCTCAACTCCATGTTAATCTTAGATAAATATTCTAATAATCACTTTATAACCTTCCACATGTGGTACTACTCAGGCTGTGGGTAACATAATTTGGTGAGCACAAACTAAACAGCACCGTAGATAGGGTTAAAAAATAATCTTGGTGTTAAAGCTTACTAGGACATTCTAGGACTGCTATGGGATCTTTGTATTAAGAGAAAGAAAAAGAGAAGCAGTAGAGTCCACAAAGAGCTTAAGTAGAGTAAATGCTAGCTATGTTCAATTTGCTCCCAACTTTCACAGAAAAGGAGAGAATCCCAGAGGAAATAACAAAACAGTAAGACTGGAGGTCTTGTTACTGTTATTAGCAGAATAAAAGAAATAAGCTAAATTCAGGTGGGCCACAGAAACACCAAAGCATCTTCCCTAGAAGTGTGGAAATACTAAGTTTTAGGTAAGTACCAAGGACTCAAGGGGAATTACAGGAGGCATTCTGAATTCTTTCTCAGTATTTTAACAAAACAATGCCCAAATTCTGGCCTGAAATGCCAACAGAATCTGATGGAAGAGTGCACTTAATTCAATGCAGGTATAGAGAGTCTGGGAGATAGAAAATTTTGTATTCTCAAAAATGATCTTCCCAAATTTAAATGTATTGACTAAACAATTTACTAGCAATATAGGGAGATGTGGCTAGATCAATGAAAATAGCAAAAATATCTTCATAGTGAGAGATAAATAAAGTAGAAAATAAAAGTTTTTCTTTGTAAAATTACTAATATTCTTATAAGTGATCATTTCATTCAAAATTTATTCTGGTGAATGGAAGCCCAATACCCCATTTCCCATACCTTTTAGCCTAATTAGACTCCCTTAAGAACTAACAGAAAACATACTTACTGCTGCCAGCAGTTTCTGAGGCTTCAGATGCAGTAGAAATGTTGTCTGAGAATTTCTCTTCTGTGTTGTTCACATAACTGAGGCTGCCACCAATTCTGTCTTCACCCTGCTCCATAGGATGCACTGGTGCTCCAAATGGATGTTTTCCTCCATTCATAATAGATGATGGCTCAATTACAACAGGGTTAGCATCCTAAAATCATGAAGTTAGAATACAAGAAGCAAAATTGAATAATCTGACAACTATGTAGCCTTTGAAAATGAATCTCATGATGATCTATTGTTTCTAATCCTTCTGTGGTGAGCTATAGCCATTTTAAAACATTTTAATATGTAACTCAATTTTAATCTATTTAAGGGGAAAAGTATATATATATATATAAAAAAATGGTTGAGGTAGACAGGGAACAGATTGCAAAGGACATAAAGTATGTAATTTAGACATTATTCTATTGGAAGCCTTTTTAATATCAAAAATTAAGTAATATTTATAAGCTTATTATTAAAGATTAACAATTGCTATAAAAATACAGAAAATAAAATAAATATCATATATACTCAGATTCTATCATTTGGCAATAGCTTGCATTTACTAGTTTTATTTCTTGTGACTGAAAAAAAATATGTATATGTAAAAGGTGAGTAGTGTATGGATATAGGTAAGGGTAAGGCCATGACTTAACCAGCTATGGCACCTTTCACAATAACCAAACTTCTAGGTGTCATTTTCTCATGAGTAAAAATGAAGGAAATATTAGTATCTACTGCAATGAGTTGGTGTGACGATTACATGGGGGATGCACATAGTGTCTGGCTTTCAATAAATTTGAACTACCATTTTGGTTGTAGTTAAATCGATAAATTAGACTAACGATGAGTATTCTGCGATAGCTGAATCAATGATTTTGATTAAACCCTATCACTCTAAGGTCTATAAAATAAATAAATAAATTGATAAGTCATATTTTAAACAAAGCATATTTGTTTTTTACCTAACATATTTCTTCTGTGAGAAACTTTAAATAGAAGAATAGCATAATACAGTTTTTGCTTTAAAAATAACTTTAGGGGTGGCACCTGTGGCTCAAAAAAAAAAAAAAAAAAAAAAAAGAGTAGGTCGCCGGTCCCATATGCCAGAGGTGGCAGGTTCAAACCCAGCCCCGGCCAAACACTGCAAATAAATAAATAAATAAATAAAAATAACAATAACTTTAGTCAGTGTTAGAAAGGACCAGAGGCTGAAACTGAAGCTGGAACATAAGTCAGAAGATCCTTTAATAATTCATATAAGAGATACAAAGTCCTAAACCAAGGCGATGAAGAGCATGGATTTAGTAAATATGTAGGAGTAAAAAAAATCTGACAACTAATTGTGTGTAAAAAAAGAGCAAGAATAATTGCAAGGAAGAATAAGAAGTGCTGGCTTAGAAGATTGGACGGGAATTGACACTGTTACAAAGTAGGGTATACAGGTGAATGGGAATGGTTCGGAAAGGAGTTCTGGTTTTAAATATCACAGCATTTGATGCTCAAGAGGCTGAATATAAAGATTTGAGGCTCATTAAACTTTCCAAAACAAAGAGAAAATGGTGTATATAGAATGAGAAGTGAGTAATATTTATAGGATAGGTAATAAAAGAATCTTGTGGAGGAAGGACACTGAGTCTGAATGATCAGAGAGGCGAAGAAGAATTAGGAGATTATAAAGTCTAAAGAAGCAGAAATCACGAGCACAAACTATTTCCACTAAATTTACAAGTGAAAAAGAGACAGATTCAAGAGGTAGAGAGGAGAAGTACTATGAAAAGAGAGATCATAGTATTAGGTTAAAAGGATAAAGAGAAAGGCTAAAGGACTAACTAGCAGAACAAAATCCGACAGGCATCTGAGTAGACAGTCAATAGCATGGGTAGAAGAACTCAGTCAAGAAACTCTGATGTGAATTATAGTTGATAAAACTGATCAATGAATGTGGGTCTTAAAGGTACTGTTTATAAAGTAACTGACACATCAAATTTAACAAACTCTGAGTCACAGTATATCAACAGCATAGTTTATGCTTTTGTTTTTTCAAAGCAATTATAGAATCTTTAATTTTATTCAATACAAGGAGACACTGATCAACATTTTATCAGCAGTTTTCCTCTCTTTGATCTATAAATCAAGTGAATACTATTAATTAATCCACAGACATCTCAGAAGTCAGGTCTGATGAAATTCCAGTGCCTTTAATTAAATGTGCCAAGAAGAATTAGAACAAAACCTTGGCTGCTTTCTACATACCAGTAACTTTACTGGATATAAGTTTTTATTATTTATTTATTTATTTATTTAGAGACTGAGTCTCACTATGTGGCCCTCGGTAGAGTGCTGTGGCATCACAGCTCATAGCAATCTCAAACTCTTTGGGCTTAAGGGATTCTCCTGCCTCAGCCTCCCAATTAGCTGGGACCACAGGCACCCGCCACAATGCCCAGCTATTTTTTGGCTGTAGTTGTCATTGCTGCTTGGCAGGCCCAGGCTGGGGTCGAACCCACCACCTCCAGTGGATATGGCTGGCACCCTAGCCGCTTGAGCTACAGGCACCATGCCATGGATGTAAGTTTTTAAATAGCAATAGAGCCTTACTATCAAAACCCAAATAATTCAGAAGTGTAAATATTCACATGCTATTACAAATCCAAATATTAGCATCTTCTGGTAATTATCAACTGTGTTAAAGTCAGGGGAAAGCACAATGGAAAAAGTTATTCCATGCTCCCTTCTCTTTCGGTCTTCTGATTACTTCAGGGAAAGGGTCTTAGTTTGATGCTACTGTGCTAATCTAACACTTTAAAAATATCTCTTTCTAATAAGGAAATAACAGTTCTCAATAGCAGAGCTTTTATTAGCTGGAATTTATATTAATAATATTAGTGCTTTCATTTCAGGTGACATTGATTTTCTATTTAAAATAATGATATAAAATTTCCTTTTAAAATACATTAAAATAAAAATACTCATATATGTTATGCTTATATGATATGAACTCATATATGTTAAGCAATAATTATATGAGCATTATATGGGAAAAATGGTGACCACAGTAAACAACTGATTAAAAATTAGAAATCTATATTAAATATGGATTTTGGATCATTAATATTTTAAAATGGACTATTCCACCAAAGAAGTCAAAATTGGATAGACAAGAGACCAGAACTAAACTGACCTATGTCAAAAAGAAATATGTAAATGTAAATTAGGTCTACATAGTTTATTTTCTTAAAGATTATATCAAGCATCTAATAGGTTTTCTAACATTGAATCCCTACCAACACAAAATTTAGATTAGGTTTCAAAAGAAAATTTTCTGTAAACAAAGTGATTTGTTTAAATCAATTCAATCTTTTTCTTTATTTATGAATTCTGATTTACTTGGTCCATAGCATTCTTTTCTTAAAGTTCCCTATGAGATAACCATTGCCCTAGTGAGGAATATAGTTTCATGCATTTATTTTCATAATGTGTTCCAAATACTGAGAGTTCAGTAAATGATTTGTTCTTAAATCTATTATTTTTCTGGAACTTACTTTTTAGAAAAACATTAAGATTTTAATTAACTTTTGGGTCATTTGCTTCTTTCCCATGAAGATGGAACAAGATATACAGTATAGCCATTTTGAAGAAATAATAGTGCTACGGGTCAGAAAATTAGTCTTCCCTCAGGTTAATTTGTTTTCCTCCAGAAAAATCGTTTTGTTCTTACTAGATATATTCTTTTTTTTGAGACAGAGTGAGTCTCACAGCAACCTCAAACTCTTGGGCTCAAACAATTCTCTTGCCTCAGTCTCCCTAGTAGCTGAGACTCCAAGAGCCCATCGCAACAACTGGCTATTTTTAGAGATGAGGTCATGCTCTGGCTCAGGCTGGTCTCAAACTCATGAACTCAGGCAATCCACCCATCTCAGCCTCTCAGAATGCTAGGATTATAGCTGTGAGCCACTGTCTGGCCGCTACATATGTTCTTGAACTTAACAATGTCTGCATAACTATCACATTGTTGGAAGGCCAAATGCAATTTATACTCACTTTTCTATTCCATTTATATTAAGTTTATGCATTATAAATTACTTTTTTATACATTTTAAGATGATTAGGTTCTCTTCAACCATACTTGAGCAAATAATTTCTGTCAAGTTTTTCTCTAAGTTTGGCATTTAAGAGAATTTCAAGGAGTAATATAAGAAATTGTATCTCAAATTTTGAGTAGCTTTGAAAATCTTATACCTATGTTTCATTTCTTTTCTTTCTTTCTTTCTTTTTTTTTTTTTTTTAAGATTTAGTGATGCTTACTCTGTGTCTGACACCATCATAAGTGCTTTTGAGGCAAAACACTGGGGTTTTACACTTTAAGGGTAAATTTTTTACTATCCTTACTTTTTTATTTGGTGCTCTGAGAAAGGGACTTGCTCTGACATCCAGGCTGGAGTGCAGGGGAGCTTACTGCAGCCTCAAACATCTGGCTGCAAGTGAATCTCCTGGCTCAGCTTCCTGAGTAGCTGAGACTACAGGTGCACACCATCACACTGGCTAATTTTTTATTTTCTTTGTAGAGACAGGATCTTGCTATGTTGCCCAGGACAGAAGTAGTCCTCCCAAAGTGCTAAGATTACAGGCATGAGCCTAGGATTCTGAATAAAATCTACATAAAACTATTCCCATAATAATATTTATTATTCTGAAGTATTCAGTCCATAGGTTGAATTTATATAAATAGTTGGCAAGAAAACAGGATGATAAAAATATGTATATATTACCTATCATTAAATTTGTTAGGTTGAATTTTATAATAATTTGTCAATAGAATGATTGCAATAGCTTTTCTAAGTCTGCAATCTTTGCCTCCAGAGATTGTAGACTGTACCATATGCTTTTAACATGATAAAAATGACAATACCCTTTTGGACTTGGAGAACATATGCTTTTCTTTGCTTCTTTCCCAATGCTCCAAACAAAAATGGTCTGTTTTCTGTCTTTGGCTTTCTCTTCTACTATAGGAATTTATTGCTTTCAGTGTCCTCCACTGCCGGAAGTGTCACCCCTCCTCAGGTTTCTTCTTTCTCCCCTTCCTCCATCCTTATTTTTTTTGTTTTTCCTTCTAGTCTTTCAGTGAAACAGCTAATCTTTTTACTGCTTTTTTCCTATATGTTGAGCAAACTCTTATGTATCACAGAATGTTAGGGTCACTGGCTTTTTTCAACTGTGTTGTTTCTGGATGCTCGGGGAAAAATGTTTTTTCTCCAAACATCAAAGATCTTGTTTAATTTTAATTGACTTCTGTATCTGAAACGATCTGAAATTATCCTAGAAGTCTCTCTCTCTCTCTCTCTCTCTCTCTATATATATATATATATATATTTTTTTTTTTTTGAGATGGAGCCTCAAGCTATGCTATCCCCCTGGGTAGAGTGCCGTGGCATCACAGCTCATAGCTACCTCCAACTCCTGGGCTCAAGCGAGTCTCCTGCCTCCGCCTCCCAAGTAGCTGGGACCACAGGCGCCTGCCACAATGCCTGGCTATTTTTTTTTTTTTTTTGAGACGGAGCCTCAAGCTATCCCCCTTGGGTAGAGTGCCATGGCATCACAGCTTACAGCAACCTCCAACTCCTGGGCTCAAGCAAGTCTCCTGCCTCCGCCTCCCAAGTAGCTGGGACCACAGGCGCCCGCCACAACGCCCGGCCATCCTTTGGTTGCAGCCATCATTGTTGTTTTGGCGGGCCTGGGCTGGATTTGAACCTGCCACCTTAGGTGTATGTTAGCCACTTGAGCCACAGGCACTGAGCCTAGAAGTCTATTTTTAAAAGTTTCACCCATGATGAGACATTTCCTCAATTTCAGAGTCAGTAACTCCTAAAATGCCTATGGAGCACCAACTTTAATACGATAATTCTACTTTGAGAATGATTTTTTTTTCCTCTCTGAATTGGATATTTTCTGTTTTCTAAAAATAGGGGTCAGGATTCACCTTTTTCTCTACATGATAATACTTCTTTTTATGCCTTATACATATGTATGCGAATGTTTAATGATCTTAGATAATTAACAGTTATGTTAACTTCATATTTCATTAGTCTGAAATGTTGGTTTTAAAAAAATAGGAAGTGACATGGAGTAACTGA
Organism: Galagoides demidoff; assembly: GCA_963574575.1. Classification (NCBI taxonomy): domain Eukaryota; kingdom Metazoa; phylum Chordata; class Mammalia; order Primates; family Galagidae; genus Galagoides; species Galagoides demidoff. The sequence continues at coordinate 6,587 of CAUYQV010126741.1, read as the reverse complement.
AAAAATACCAAGGCAATAAATAGGAGACCTGAGCTCTATCAGCTGATGAATTGTCTAATACAGCTTGGGGCAATTATAAAATCTAAAGGGACTTCAGAGGCTTCATTTGTAAATTTAGAGAAGAAAGGTGCCTGGCCACGTGGGGTGGCTCACACCTGAAATCCCAGCACTTTGGGAGGTGTAGGTGGGTAGATTGCTTGAGCGCAGGAGTCTAAGACCAGCCCGAGCCAGAGTGAGAGACCTCGTTTCTAAAAATAGCCAGGCATTTTGGTGGGCACCTGTAGTCCCAGCTATCTGAGAGGCGGAGCAAGAGGCTTTCTTGAGCCTAAGAGTTTTTTCTTAAGTTTCCTCCCCTTTCTCCCTTCTCTTTCTTTCTTTTAAGAAAGAATGTCAAGCTGTTGCCCTGGGCAGAGTGCCGTGGCATCATAACTCACAGCAACCAGTTGGAGGTTGCTATGAACTATGACACCACGGTACTCTACCAAAAGTGACAAAGTGAGAGTCTGTCTCAAAAAAAAAAAAAAATTAGAAATAAAAAAAAAAAAAAGAAAAATGCTTTAAAGCACTGTCTGGTTCTAAAGTTATAGGATAACTAAATAGTAAAATCTATAGAATAGCAATAGCTGCTTCCTCATAGTTCTCAAATAGAAAGACACATAGGTATACTGTTAATACAAATGATGATAAGCAGAAAAGATTACACTATTCTTCCCTATTTAAATGTTTACAGAAGGAGATTCCTTATAGAAGAAAAAGACCTGGCACAGTAAGAAGGGAAAGGATTAGTAAGATCCCACAAGCACAGAAACAATCAAATATGCAGGCTCAAGTGAATCACAGCAAATCTGGGGTAAACTACTGATAAAGGAGGGCTTATTTTTCTGCCCCCATTTTCTCCTCTTTCCATTTAGGCATGCCACTACCTGAAACATACAAACTGCCCTCACTGACAATTAGTAATTCACATAAGCAAATATGTCATTTTGTGGAGAAAGAACATTAACTAAAGCTAAGTGATGCCTTAGGTAGACAGATAAAACTCAGAGTAAAATCAAATTATCCAACATGTTAGCACTAATTCTTTTTTTTTTTTAAACAAGGCATTTGACAAAGTTGCCACACATACTAAATGGAGAAATTTAAATCACTAAGTAAGCACTACTGCCGCTGCTGCTCCATTACTACTGCTATTAACTACCACCATTCACCATTACTATCTCTAACCTTAAATAGAGTTTCCTTTGTTTTTTTTTCCTAGACAGAGTCTCACTTTGTCACCCCTGGTAGAGTGATCTGCCCCTGGTAGAGTGATCTGATGTCATAGCTCACAGCAACATCTAACTCTTGGGCTCAAATGATTCTTTTGCCTCAGCCCACCAAGTAGCTAGGAATGAGCTACTCATGCAATCTGCCCACTTTGGCCTCCCAAAGTGCTGAGATTAGAGGCATGAGCCACCATGTCAGGCCTTATATAGGATTTCTAACTGCTAAGAACTGGGCTAAGTGCTTCACATATATTAGCTCATTAAATTCTCATAACAACCTTGTTGAAATAGATAATTAATCTCATTGTTCATATGTGAAAACTGAGGTAGAAAAAGAAAAAGCAATTTACTCAAGGTCATACAGCAAGTGCCAGGGCCAGGACTCACAGCCTGTTATGAGTTTGATAGATGTTAAGTGTTTTAAAACAGTGTGTGGTGCATAGTAAGTATTAAGTATTACTTATTACTCTGAGAAAGTGGTATAAGATAATCATAGTAAGCTTGGACTCTCTGTGATAGAGTCCTGGCCCTGTCATTGTTGTTTGGTGGGCCCGGGCTGGTTCAAACCCTGCAGCTCCAGTGTATGTGGCTGGTGCCCTAGCTGCTGAACTACAGGTGCCGAGCCTATTCTTTTCAATTTTTAATTCTGAAAACAAAATACCTTTCATGTTTTAAGTAAAACTCTAGAATATTCAATAATGAAAATTTCTTTTTAACTCTTTATTTAGAACAATGGTACATTATCTTTTAGAAATTCTGAATTCTAATGTTAGTTCTGTAATAAACTCAATTGTGCAGGAAATTTATATTTCTTACCCAAGGGTCTTCAACGTTTGATGGAAAAGGTGAACTAATGAAAGACAATGTAAATGATATAGTTTAGAGAACACAAACTTTAAAGTCACTTCTTAGGTCTGATCCCAGGTCTACCTGATCAAGATATTCAGGTTACTTTTTGCTCATTCCCAGGTTTTTCATAGGTGAAATGGGTATAATATTACCTTGCTCACAGGGATGTTGTAAGAATTAAATGAGAGGTGAGGTGCATGATATATACAGGCACCTCTGTGCCATATATTACCTTTCTCCAGAGTTGCTGCAACAGAAGAAATTTATGTGGAAGTATAAGTATAGAGCCTAGCCCATAGCAAGTATTATATAAATATTCATTTCCTTTCCTTTAGAATCTTCATCTAAGTTGGAGCATTTTATACTGGCCAGTAGTCACACAACATCTAATGAAGTTGAAAATCCTATAAAAAATGTAAATAACAGGAATCTAACTCACATATTTGACATACTCTTTCCACTGCTGCCACCACTGCATGGAGATGATAAACCAATTGTGTCCTGGTTGCAGACCATACCTGCTCTCTCGTTCTAACCATCCTCTGTACATACAAAAGAATTTGAAAACATCAAATGAAGTCGTGTGAAACATATGACAATACCTACAAATTATCATAAGTTTTACAAAGAAAACACATGAAACAAATAGATATACTCAGGAGAGACCTCCATCATTTCAATTAGTAAAATATTATTTCTATTGATATGCTAACTTCAAAAGTCATAGAACACTATCAAGCATCATACTGATATTTTCAATAATATCCTTTAATAAATTCCTCAGTATTTATTATATTTTACATAACAAAATTATATTGTATTTTACATAATATAAAATTTACCTTTTTCAAATGTAAAACCACAATTTTGGTAAATTTAAAGATGTGTACAACCATCTTCACAATCCAGTTTTAAAACACTTTAGAACATTTCCATTAACACAAAAGATCACCTGTGCCCATCTTTAGTCAATTCCTATTACTACCCTCAGTAATAGGAAACCACTAGTCTATTTTCTGTCCCTTATAGATTTGCCTTTTCTGAATTATTCATGTAAATGGGATATGATACAATATATGGGTTTTTCCATTTGGCCTCTTTTATTGCGGATAATGTTTTTGAGGTTCATCTATTGTAGTAAGTATTAGCTGTTTGTGCTTTATTCTTCAACAGTATTCTATTACATGTATGTACCGCATTTTGGTTATTTATCCAATAACTAAAGAACATTTGAAACTGGCAGACCAATATCCAACGTGGCTGCACCATTTAATATTCCCATTGACAATGTAGGAGAGCTCTAGTTTCCTCACATTCTTTTTTTTTTTTTTTTTTTGCAGTTTTTGGCCGGGGCCAGGCTTGAACCCGCCACCTCCAGTATGTGGGGCTGGTGCCCTACTCCTTTGAGCCATAGGCGCTGCCCAAGTTTCCTCACATTCTTGCCCACATTTGTTATTGTCAAGTCTTTCCTACCATTCTAGTGGGTTCGTGATGTTGCGATGTGATTTTTGAATGACTACTTTTGAGGTAAAAACCACATAACATTAAATTAATGATTTTAATACATAAAATCATATAGTTTAGTACATATAGAACATTCAAAATGTTGTAGAACCACAACTTTTTATTTATTTTTATTTCTTTTTGAGATAGAGTCTCACTTTTTCACCCTCAGTAGAGTACTGTAGCATCACAGCTCACAGTAATTTCAAACTCTTGGGTTCAAGTGATCCTCTTGCCTCAGTTTTGTCATTTTTAGTAGGGACAGGGTCTCACTCTTGCTCAGGTTGGTCTCGAACTCCTGAGCTCAAGCAATCCATCCACCTCAAACCACAACCTTTCATTAAGCTCTAAAAATTTTCATATACCTCAGTCATTGAAAAATTTTCATATACCTCAATTAGTCATTGAACAGTTGTTCCCTATTACCCATTTCCTCTAGCCTTGACAACTACCAATCTGCTTTCTGTATCTAGCAATGTGTCTATTTTGGATATTTCGTATAAATGGAATAATTCAATATGTGACCTTTTTGTCTGGCTTCCTTTATTTAGCATATTTGTGAGGTTAATCCATCTTGTAGCATATATTAGTACTTCATTCCTTTTTATAGCAGAATAATATTCCATGGTATGTGTATTCCACATCTTGTTTATACATTCATCTACTGATAGAAGTAAAGACTATTTCCACCTTTTGGATATTATGAATAGTAATATCCATATCAACAATGTGTTCAAGTATCTGTTTGAGTGATTATTTTCAATTCTTTTGGGTATATTATAGGGTTACATGGTAATTCTATGTTGAGGAACAAATTCTTTTCCACAGTGTGTGCACCACTCTACATTTCCACCAGAAATATATGAGGCTCCCAATTTCTCCACATCCTTACCAAAACTTTTCATTTTTTAAATTACATAATCCCAGTGGGTGAGTAGTAGAATTTCATTGTGGTTTTAATTTGCATTTCCCTACTGACTAATTATGTTGAACATCTCTGCATGTGCCTGATGACCACTTGAACATCTCTGGAGAAATGTGTATTTGAATCTATTTTTAGCAGCCTATTTTTTATGGTTGTTAGCTTTTTGTTGTTATTATAGTCTTTATATATTTTGGTTATTAGACCTTTATCAGATACATGATTTGCAAATACTATCTCTCATTAATGTAGGTTCTCTTTTCAGTTCCTTGATAATGCCCTTTAATGAACAAAAGTTTTTACTTTTGGTGAAATCCAATTTATTTTTTATTTGGTTGTTCATGTTTTTATGCCATATCTAAGAATCCATTGCAAAATTCAAATAACCTTTTTTTTTTTTTGAGATAGAGCCTCAAGCTGTCTCCCTGGGTAGAGTGCCATGGCATCACAGCTCACAGCAACCTCCAATTCCTGGGCTCCAACTCCTGCCTCCACCTCCCAAGTAGCTGGGACCATAGGCGCCCACCACAACGCCTGGCTATTTTTTTTTTTTTTTGGGTTGCAGCCATCATTGTTGTTTGGCGGGCCTGGGCTGGATTCGAACCTGCTACCTTAGGTGTATGTGGCTGGTGCCTCAGCCACTTGAGCCACAGGCACTGAGCCAAAATTCAAATAACTTTTGAAGGAATAGTTTTGTATTATTATACAATCTGCATTATTTTATATGTTCTGGAATGGAAATGAAAGTAAGGAATAAATTAGTATTTTAGAATATACCCATTTTGTAAAAATTTTAAATGTATCATGATAGGCATATATTTAAGTGAATATTAAACATGTCAACAGTAATATTTGTGTATACAGAGATTATGAACTTTTTTGCTTAGCACTATTTTCTGATTTTTCTATAATAAATATGAACTTTTTTATACTAGAGAAAACTGGCTATCTTTTATCTTATGTCTTTTTTACTTTAAAGAAGTAAATTTAGAATTTAGAGCAATTTTATTAATAGAATTTGATTTCTAAATTAGTCCAATCCTTTGTCTAAGAAGGTTTTTTAAAATAAAAATACATCACTATGCATCCAATTTTTTTTGAGAAAGTTTTACTGTGATGATTACATTGAAGTGGGGCATGCTGTTACTTTGTAACCAATATATTTCACGTTTGAAATTTCAACTACAGAATGAAAAATACCCAGACTGAAACAGCAAATTTACCTAATGATTTGTCCTTCTTCTTCCGGAGTAGCTGGTCTTAACCCCAGAACTATGTGACACACCTATGGGGAAAAACATTAAATCAAACTTTGTTAATTGCCTAATATTTCGTATTCTCTGCATGAGATCCACTTTCTAGATGGGAATCTAAATAAGCAGCAGTATTTAACTGACAAATTACCGACGATTCACCTGAACAAATTTTGATTCTAGCTGTATGGTTTTTGTTTTTCTTTTTTAAAACAAACCACTCCAAAGGAGGCTAACATTCAAATCTCTAAGTAGAAAGAGAAGGGAGAAAATGGGGGAAAGGAAGAGAGACAGGGAAGGGAGGGTTAAAAGGGAAGGAGAAAAGGAAAAAAAAAGTAATTTCATAGTATTTCATTAATATTTTGGGGGATGGAGGAAATAGGTCTCACTTTGTTGCCTCAGAGTATAGTGGCACCATCATAGCTTACCATGAACTCAAATTACTAGGCTTATGCAATCCTTCTGCATCAGCCTTCTGAGTAGGTAGGAGTACTGGCAGGTACCACCATACTGGGCTAATTTTTTCTATTTTTAGTAGAGACAGGGTCTTGCTCTTGCTTAGGTGGTTTTGAACTCCTGATCTCAAATGATCCTCCTGCCTTGGCCTCCCAGAATGCTGGGATTATAGGCATGAGCCACTATTCCCAGTCCACATATTTTTTTTTTTTTTTGAGACGGAGCCTCAAGCTATCCCCCTGGGTAGAGTGCCATGGCATCACAGCTCATAGCAACCTCCAACTCCTGGGCTCAAGTGAGTCTCCTGCCTCCGCCTCCCAAGTAGCTGGGACCATAGGC